>CM040118.1:450297293-450554452 GCA_022559845.1 Amorphophallus konjac
TATATATATATATATATATATATAGAGAGAGAGAGAGAGAGAGAGAGAGAGAGAGAGAGAGAGAGAGAGAGAGAGAGAGAGAGAGAGAGAGAGAGAGAGAGAGCCAGGGCGCACCGTTTTAGCCTCAACAACACCCCGCGCCATTTTAATTAACCCTTTTACCTACGCTACCCCACGCAGGTTTTGAACAAAAATGCGTATTTCACGCCGTTTTAACTCCTCTCTCATTCGCGAGCCAACCCTCGCCTTCCATGGCTCGGGTCGGCCAATGTAATCGACCATAGACCAAATAAGAAGAAACTCTTTGAGTTGAAATCATCTGTCATCATGCATTTGCTAATCTATGCATTAGATATAGATATGCATTTCCATACGCTACTATTCTGCATGCCTGCATGATCTGACTCTCCAGTATATCAAATGGCGATTAGCGAAAGGTCGGGTTACGCCCGGCCGGAGGCTTTCACCATGCCTGATGATGATCCTCAGACCTAGGTTCTCCGCCCTGTACCGGGAGCCAGCCTAATAAATAAATACTACCATACTGTGTGCTTGCATGCAATCACATCTTTTACATATTCTATGGGCCCCATGGCCTCTTTATTTTGGCGATTAATTAAGGGTTTTCTCTCTTCCGAAGAGATGTAATTAACGCCGTAGCCTTTATGGTATGGCGGGTTTTGGGTCCCGACACGATCACCTATAATCGTCTGGTTAGTCAGACGGTGCGTATAATAAATTTATCACTCAGTGACTGGCACGCCCTACACAAATAAACCTTTAATAAATAATCCAAATAAATCAATAAAAAATATATTCTTAATAAAATCTATCTCCCACAGCTGTCGGAGAAGAGAGGGAGAGAAGAGAGAGCGTGAGAGAAGAGAGAGGGAGAGGGTGAGAAATGAGAGATGGGGAGAGAGAAAAAGGGGTTGATTTATATAGAAAATTCAAAAATTCTAGAAAATATCAAAAATAGGAAAAAATACTCCTCACGATCTTCGAAAAATGCACAACGCGCTAGTACCGTCCCGAAGTCGGAGAACGCAATGGTTCGCCCTACACGGGATTTCGAAGTTCTAACAGACAAAAACACGCGTGAACCACAAAACTCAATCCAGGACCCACAAAAGCGATCCGAAACTCACGGATCCAGATCCGAATAATATCAAAAAAATCCGGGGCGTTACAACCTAGCTCTCATGGAGTCAAAAAGGGGTTATGTGAAAGCCAAAAGAATTAGTGGCATCTTGGGCAGAGGCCATTTAATTGGCGGTTGACCTGACGCTATTTCATGATTTTCCGTCAACTCGCTTGACACGAATTCTTTGTGCATATACTGTTCTCATAAAATGGCGGCTTTAGGTAAGATGCGAATTTCTAAATTTTGGCACTCTGAGCAAACACCAATTTCACCCAAATTCTCGCATCATTGTTTCTCGATTCTAGTGGCTGGATCTCTCTTTCCCTGATCTTCTGTTCGTACCTCAATCCTTGGAATCTCTATCGATCACATGATTCCTTGTTCATTTAACCTCTCCTACTAAAGCTTAATTCTTGAACTCTTGGCATTTAAGTAAGTGGATGTCGAGATAATTACTTAGGACTTCAGTCCAACAACCTCAATGCCTGGCATTAATGGGTCCTGGTCTGGTCCTGGGAGGAGCACCCAAAAGTAGTTGTACCCATAAGTGCTATTATTGACCACAGTGTGGTATTGTACCAAAGTGCTTGACTTACTAGATTGATTTAGGATATTCCACTCTTGACATGAATTGCTTCACTAGTGACTTGATGTACTTGACCCGGAAGGGGTAATAACTTGAAATTCAAGAGAATGGCCAATCTAATGCCATGTTCGTACTCTCTATGGTGTACTTTCTATTGACCGCTATGTGCCAAGAAGGTGTTGCGTAGAGAGAGCCACCTCTTGAGCCAAATGGGACGTCGCTAGAATCTTCTCATTGTTATTAATCTTCATTCGTTATTAACATTATTGATTGCTTCTATTCATTATTCCTTGATTTGTGCCTTGTATCATCATGAACCTATTTATATATATCATTACTCTGTTCCATGGTACCATTGCATTCATTTGTTAACATATTAATCATTTAAAGCAGTCTGATTATAGAGATACAATTCCTACTGGGCATTCACTCATCCAATATTTTACCATGTTTCTCAAGTAATTCTGATGAAGAAGACCAATGGGCAAGAGTGAATGGAGTGTGCCTTCTACAATTAGAGTCTATCCCTTTGTGTTAGGAAGAGAGCCTTGTAATTTCCTTTATTTTCAGTTTTGGTCTTGCCACAATCGATGGTGGTGATGAAGTTGGAATTTAAACAATGGTTATGTGGTGAATGTATATGTGAAACTTTATGGTTATTTGAGTATTAATTTGTGATGGTTTTGAATGTCCTTGATGGTGTTCAATTCTTTTAGCACATGCTCTGATTGACATGAATGTTGTAATTGTCACGTTTCGATATTCTGCATCGGGACGTGACAAAAAAGTAACGTGCAGGAACTAAATTTAACTATATTCACAATTTATTCAATTTCCAGTCCCAAATTCAACTCCACGACAAGTACGGTCCAACAAGTAAAGAAAAGTACACAGTCACAGGACATACTCTAGTTCTAGCAAGCTGGCAACTAAGAAACACCACTGGCATCATGCTGAACCTCAGAACCATGTGGAAGTAATGTCTTACATAAAAGAAAAAGGGGTGAGCCTCATCTCATTGGCTCAATAAGAGTCCTGTGAATCCCCACTACACTGAACAATTCAAGTATATATAACAAATAACATTTAACTACAGTAAGTACATAATTGGCAGGGTGTAAGTAAAACTACTAGTAACACTGCAACAAAAATCACAAGTAAGTAACGAGATACCACGACCACAAGTGACAAGAGAACCATCCTCTAGTAGTAAGGTCAGATATATCTACTTACGTCTTATACTCCACCTCTTATCTCACGCACGGCCCACATCCAGTCCAGGAGTGCGGCAGTGAGACGTCACTCCAGACGACAGCATCGATCGAGTGCAGTTCAAACTACACCGCTTCTCCTTGATGACATACCTTATTGCCATTTGGAATTATAGACGGCATACTTTGTTGTTGTCAAGAATACATGCACTCCTAACTATAGCATATGCTGGATTCCAAATTCTGAACGGCGAAATTACACCATTTTCATCCCAAGTGACTTTAAATACGTTTATCTTGCCCAATTCACCACGTAGAATCACGATCCGATAACCACGGATATTACAAGCAGTGTCCATGCATGGAGAAGAAGACGAAGTTCAATGTAGTATTTATAGGGCTAGGGTGCTCAGTCACTCGAAGGTGGGTCAAGGGCATGCGATCGAAGAGCATAGAGGGTCTTCAATTAGAAGCTGATATGCAGGAAACTTTTCCAAACTCACCCGAGTGGTTCCTGAGAAAGAAAATTGGAAAAAGTTTCCTATTGCTTTGATGCTTTCCATCCTTAAGATCGGTCATGGCATTTTTTTTAATTAGCTAGATATTCGTAGACACTCTCTCTGCAAGTCTAGAAAGTTTTGTCTTAGCATATCTTCATGTGGGGTTTCATTGAATCCTCTGTCTAGCCTGTTCTCCCTGAGACAAAGAGTTAACTGGCAGTTGTTCTCCATGACCAGCTTAAATGCTCATCACCGAGTCGCTAGTCAGCTCGCATGTGTTATGGGCAAGTGTTGCCACTGCCTCCACGGTTCGACATATAAAAATTTAAAAATATGTAAGGTGTGAACTTAGTCCGCATTTGGGGAGGAGATGGTGTTGGCTCTATTCCACAAAATCATCTCTCTGCACTTCCAGCATAGATGTCATAGATTTCTCATCATTTGAAATCCCTGGAAGCAGGTTTCACAGAGCTCGAGGGATTTGAGAAACTCAATATGTTTGTGCCTGGATTCTCTCTCCTCTAAAAATCATCTTTGCACCAAAGCCAACGGATTGTTGTGTTTATTTGAAAATGCTTAAAGTTTTTCGGGGATTCCGCGCATGCATCTCCTCTCCAAACGTGGCCTTAATCTTGATGACTTATCTCAATTCACTCGTTAATGGAGAGACTATTGGTCTTCTTATTTGGTGCGGTTACATGTCCATTGTTATGTACTGGCTTTCTAGGTATTGGTATTGATTATTTTACCATAATCTAAGATAGACTAATGTTGCCAGGCTCACTGGTCACAATTATGTTTACATTTAGTGCAAATATCCTATCTAAAATTAGGGCTGCAAGTTGGACCGGATCAGTTCAAACTCCACGTCAAACCCAAGTCGAGTTGGACTAATTTGTGCTACTTTGAATCATGTTGAGTTCAAATGTAGTTTGACTTGTTCTGGGGTGGGTTAGAACTTTTGGGTCAATTCAACGGCAACAAATTTTAAATATTTTATAATATATATCAATATAGAATATATTAGAATAACTATTAGGATTTCACATCTGGGATCAACTTCCAAGTAAGTCATGTGGTTTGTGCTGTGGTTGATGATTCAGGGCCTTCCCAACTGCTACCTTTACATAGAGCAGACCTATGTTTTTTTTTTCTTTCCTTTTGTCTGCTTTGTCAGTCGGGTTCATACAGCCCTCTATTTTTATTTCAGTCAGCATGTATATATATGCAGGGGATGCCCCGGAGATTCTGTACATTCATCATTCATTAATATCACTAAAAACAACGGCCGAAATTTATGTTGGTGGAGCGGGAACATGTCTTTTCGCTTGACCATGTGTGCCCTCTCCCGAGATCGATTTTAGACTTTTTTTTTGAATATATATATATATATATATATATATATTATAGAATAACAGTTAGCTTAAGGAAGATCAGGTGGATGTTCTAGTTGGAAACTTCTACACAGTGGATTAAGTCCATTCGATCTCGGCAAAGTATGACCTGATTTATATTATATTCCTTCATACGAAGGCCATGCAGGGTTACAGACCGGAGTTCGTACACACGTCCTCGTAGTTCATACACATACCAGCTACATAGTATTAACCATCAGGTGGTAATTTAATAACCAGAGAGAGATAGAGAGAGAGAGAGTTCTTTTGTTGATAGTCGAATAGGGAAGACAAAGCGTGATGCATGGCCCTGAGCTCATTTGCATTCACACCATGCCAACTTCCTACCTGAAGTGTGCATACATGTTCTCAGCTTTGGCTTAGTGCCATAATTAAGCAATATACACTATATATATATATATATAGTCCAGGTACAAAATTAATCCACTATACAAGCGAAATACGACACCCAACTGACATCAAAACGCAGAAAAAGCGCCAAGTATGCATGCATGAATCAGTGGATAAGATAAGTGACGGCGAGGCCTATGAGCATGAGGACGTATGCCACTGCCTGGTCGACTGCTTTGCCTGCATCAAACAAGAGAGAAAAGATTAAGGATATCGCATAGTCTCTCTTCCCAATTTAACCAACACTAATGTTTCTTCCTTCTAATTAATGATATCTACTGTGTCTGCTGCATGTTGAAGAGAGAAAGAGCACACAGATACTAAGACAATCAAGAACCTAGCTACAGATGCACATATATATGACATACATGTATAAATATATATATGTGTGTGTGTAACATGCATGCATGAATGCAAGTGCTTGAAACACACAACATATATATATATATATATATATATATATATATATATATATATATATATATATATATATATATATATAAGGGGGAACTAGTTAACATGTATATGGTACCGTCGATCCTTGGAGGAGTACTGGCTTGGTGTAAGGGCTTGCCGAGGCAGGGGAGCAGCAGCACGAAGAACAGGGAACAGGCAAGCAGCACTGCAAGTAACTTCATGGAGTCGTCCATGGGTTCTGCAACAGGCCGTGGATAACAAGGAGAACGATGGCTTCTACGGTGACAAGCGTAATTAAGGAAGACGGTCTCGTGAAGGTGGTGCTCTATATATAATAGAGCTCGGGACGCGTTGACATGAGCCGTGGAGCTAGCGATTGGTTAAACGTGTGCACCTCGTCATCCCAATCACGCTCGATGAGATCCACCACTGGCCAATCATCTGACACCAGCAGGCAGAGCACGTTAAGTCTGGGGTCCTCTTGAGGTATTGGAATCCTGCGCTGTGTGTGGCCCGTGGACTTCCATCTCTAACTATCCACGTTGACGGCAGCTGTTACATGGCAGTCCAACCAATAACTAGTGGACACATACGATTGACGGTCCGCGCGCATTAAATCTTTTGACTTTGGTGTTGGGTTGGCCGATGGGCCCCAAAGCCGGCGTGAGACCGTCATTGGGTCAGCGGAACACGTCATGATCGATGATGAGTGGGTCGTCGTCAAGGAGATGTTACCCGATGGATGGGGTTCTTCGCCTAGCTAAATCTTAACGATCAGACGGCTGACAATGCTCCAGCGTGAGAGTGATGTTCTGTTAATTAGGTCCACTTTGAAATCTGAACATGACAGGAGGGTAAGTCACCCGAAGAGAGAGAGCGTGTGTGGGGCTCAAGAACGTGCCTCTCACATTAGAGTCAGGATAACGCATTCGAACTCAATGGGTCGAATATATATATATGTGTTACCTCTACCCGATTTCATGGTGCGTATTATATATAGATCGCTGATCACGTGGAGACTTTGGATCTTACAGGTGGGAAAATAAGACAATGTTAGTTCAACAACTCACCGTACGTATTGACGTCAACTTCGGCGGTTTGATTCACTAATCAGAGGCCGGATATATATAATTCGACCTCTTAATCCAGATCTGGCAGTTTCTTAAGCACATTCAAGCAAAAAAAAATAACACAAGAAAATGTCAGTGGTTAATGCTGAGTGCTGGCATGCCAGTATATATACATGCCACTGCTCACCCGGTCTAATTAGCTAGGACCTCAAGAATTCTATGTACGTATAACTCCTTAATTTTCTATACTCTTTGGTTAGTTACAATATCTAATTGGGGGAGGGGGGTTCTTTAATTATAATGATTTAAATTGACGTGTTGAGATTAAGTAATTATTAACATTGTTATTGGAGAATCATAAAGTACGTACTGGCACATATATATATATATATATATATATATATATATATATATATTACTCAATTAACATCCATCTCAATCACCCATTCCAAGAATGGCTGGTTTGAAAATGGGTCTTGAGTTCAACGTGGACGCCAACAAATGAAGCCGACCTCTTAATTTCAAGATCATGCATGGGAACATGCATGTCGACAAGATATATATATATATATGTCTATATATATGAGACCAGGTCAAGAGTACTGTCGCCCCATCAATGTTGGGCTCTCTCTCTCTCTCTCAAATGCACTGCTGGACCACCGCCTCCCTCACCTAACCCACATGACATGCGCAGCCTCATTAGCCCATGGCGGCTTCGTTGAGTTCACAACGAATGGGAGGAGGTAGGTGGAGCCGTGGGTGGAGAAAGGAAGCTTCGACGACGGCATCAATTAAGGATCCAAGATCTTGTGGCGATGACGGCAATAGGGATCTTAGGTCTAGCAGCAACACTGATAGGGATCTCAAATCTGGCAGCAAGAGTGGTAGCAAGGCTCCCACCGCAGCGGTGGCGGCGATGGTAGCAAGTCCTCCATGACGGCATCGGCGGCAGCAAGGCTCCCATGGTGGCAGTGGCGACAGTGCATGGAGGTAGTTCGCACAGTCGACGATGATAGCAGAGATCTCTAACGTTGTGTTGTGGTGATCCAAAGTCTGATCTAAAATTGGACCCAAAATTGGGATTTCGAGTTGATCCAAATCTGGGGATTTCAGATCATCGATTTGAATCCGATCCACAAAATTTATATCTGATTTAAAGCAGATCTCGGATCCCGATGATACATTGACAGCCGTACTAGGCTGGACGAAAAGCCCGCACATGGGCCATGCGTGCGAGCATTTTACCACCACAAGCAGGACCCTTGGACCACTTTGACAGGGGATTATCCCTCACTTATCCTGGGGATAACCCCTGATCTATCTCTTCGTTGCTTTGGCAGATAAAAAAGTTAATCCGGTTAAAATGAGACATAACTCTAAGCCTCACTTTGGTATAGAGTTAGGCTAAAGGTGGACTGACTCAACCCGATTAAAGTAGTCCGGAGTTAACCCATTTTCAATTTGGTAGGAGGGTAGTTAATCATGGAATAAGGATGTGGGTTAATCTAATTTTAATCTAGTATGATTCGGTAAATAGTAGGTTAACATAGTAATAATGAGAGAGAGAAATAACATTTATTATGAGAGAGAGAGACACATTTAATCGAGCATTTATTGAGGTAAGAGGTTAATCCACCCTTGGGTGTGGGTTTCAAAACCCAAGAATATCCCTGGGCTAGTCCTTAACCTAACCCGACTAACACTAACTTCTTACCAAAGTACAAAAAAATTTATCCCAGAGTTAACTTAGAACTAACTCTGGGATAAACTAATACCAAAGAGAGGCTAAGTTAATTCACTTAACTTGTTCCATCTCCAGAGGTGGAACATAGTTAACCCTCCTTTATCTCTCAAAGATAACCCATTACCTACCAAAATAAATGAGACTAAAATCTAGGATAGATTAATCTAAGAGAGATAATCCTCCTCTTGTCTATCTCTCTATCAAAGAGGGACTTATGCGTTCGGCGGATTCGCCTCAACATAGACCAGAGTTGTCCAATTGGTGTTTACTCACCAGTTGGACGACGAGAGTTTTTTTATTTTTTAATGTATTTTCTATTTTTTTCATCCTCAAATCGTCACATCTCTTATGCCCCACGAATTTTGATGCGTCGAAGGCACGCATCACACTTTCTCAAGTTTCTTTAACCATTGGACTAAGGTTTGTTCAATCCTACGATTCAAAAAAATTAAGAGGAGACTTTTCATGTTGTTTCTTTAACAATTGGATTAAGAATTGTTCAATCCTTCGTTTCAAAAAAATATAAGAGGAGACTTTCATGTTGTTTCTTTAATCATTGGATTAAGATTTGTTCAATCCTACGATTCAAAAAAAGATAAGAGGAGACTTTCATGTTCCTATGAATATATATATATATATATATATATATATATATATATATATATATATATATTGAAGATATGAGATCTCATGTTGATTCGCAAGCCGTCAGATCTGGAGCAAAGTAGATCCCAGATCATGAAGTTCCGCGATCAATGACACCCAAGAGGGGGGTGAATTGGGTGTTTACAAATTTTAAGAAAATTTTATCCGATTTAAACAAGTGTGAGGAATAGTCACAATGAAGATCAGATCTAAATAAACAAACTCAGATCTAATATAATCTATCACACTCAATGGATCCTTAGTACCGTGGCGGAGGTGTAAATCCGAAGATTCTACTCACGCAAGATGTTATCTTCCTGACAAGGTTTGCCTTGTCGATCCGAACTCACCTTTTAATATACCCGAGATCTAATGTAACAATGATAGCTTATGTTAGATCTAACTCAAGAGATACAATCAAATTAATCTACGTGTGTACTTGCACAGAATGGAGATAGGAGAAAAAGGATCAAACCACACAAGTGACAACGATTTTTAGGTGGTTCGGATGCAACGACGGCAACCTACGTCCACCCCTCACGATCTATGAGGATTCACACACTATCTTGTAAGGGATTACAAGATCAAAAATACACACACACTCGTGGGATGAGAGAAACTCCTACGAAGGTGCAAACACACCGAAACACACACGAATCTAAAGGATCCAAGACACACACACAGATCTGAGCAGATCCTCACACACTTGAATGTTTAGATATTACAAGAAACAGACACTTGAAGCTCAAGAAATTTGGAAGAAGAAACACAAAAGAAAAATTCTGATTTAAGCTCCCCCTGAGTAGATGATGCAGATTTTGGATGAAGCTTGACTTTCCACTTGATCTGAGGTTGATTGGCTTCAGATTGATCTTCAAAAGCTTTGGGTTGGATGAAGAACTCATGTACAAAGTACTGTTCACGGAGCTACAATAGTAGCCTTCTTTCTCCCCTTGATAGCTTCCTTGATCTCCCCTTGGTGATTAGGGTTTCTTTGACCCAAGAGTTGTTTTTATACAACTAGGATGGTCAAGGACAGGCCAAGACACAGATCCACAATTCCAGGGATGCCTGAAGACTTTAGGGATTAAAATAACATTGATAGATGCTTCAGCCTCGTGGAGAAAAAATAACTCAATAATGGAGGCTTCGAAGCTGACGATCGACCGTGAATAGGTGGGCGGTCGACCGGAATTTTATAGACATTGAATCTTTCAACGCTGAGAAAACCGGTCGACCGGTCTAGGGTGGGCATTCGACCGAACTATAAATTCCTATAGATTTCTGAACGATGTTAAATTAGGTCGACCGGCCCATGCTCTAAGGTCGACCGAACTCTGGAAATCCTGCACAAACAGTCTAGTTCAGTGCATAAATCATATCCATGTATTGAAGGCTTATGCTTGCAACAATGTCCATATAATATGAGCTTGTTTGGACTTGATCGGGGCATTTGTTAAGGCATGATAAATTTGAACATTTGCTTTGGTGAAAATGGCTTTGAGAGAGGTTTAACCAAGTTATCAACCTATTTTTAATGCTGGGGTTTTGTTATCATCAAAATCAACTTGAGAGACTCAACAGATCAATGATACAAAGTCACCTCAAGACCTCTTTGCCTCCCTCGTGGCTATCACAAGAGCTCAAAGAAGGAGCGGGAGGGGCACCATGCAGATCCAGTTGAGGTGCAGCTGCAGGACCGGCGACTGCCCCGAATGGGATCGTGGAGCTCCATGGCGTGGTGGAAGTGCACCCTTCTGTGGGAAACGAGCTCCGGACCTCGAGATCGGGCGCCTCTGCCGCACGTCGGAGGCAAACTACACCTTCACGATCGGCTACCACGAGCTGTCGGGGACGAAAGTGCCACTAAAGAAGCCACTACTGGTGCTGAGGAAGAGGAAGGAAAAAGTGCTGGATGGACTCGAGCAGCCAAAGATGGATCTTGTAGTACCTCGAGTAGTTACTTAAAATAAAACAAAATCTCCAAATTATTTCGAAAAATTCTGAAATTGTTAATTGGGAATCCTTTTGGCCAAAATTTAACTAATTTATAAAAATCTGGGAAAATTATAATAAGGTAGAGGGCGAAACGTTTAGACTATTTGTCTTCTGGGGTAAACCCTAATTTAAATTCTAACTAGGCCGAATAATGGATTTAAAAGCAAAAACAGAGTTTAATCTAGCTAAACCTTGGATCGCCTAATTCGAGCCCAAATCGCGATGGTTTGAGCCTAAACTAGGCCCATTAGAAAGCCCTCGACTTGTAGCCCTAAAGCCCTCTCGTTCCTCACGCTAAACTTAACCCAAAAATTCGAATTTGGAGGCGGCGGCGGCACGACGTGGTCAACCGCGAGTTTCGCGCATGGTTTTTGTGCGTGGACTCTATCCCTTCGAATTGATCCATTTAGGATCGAGTAGTTCTATAAAACGAACCCTAAGGCCTCCTAGCTTCGACGTTTGGTAGCTGCGGCCGAAGAGGAGCTCGAGCAGGAGAGGATTCGGCGAGGTTTTTGGAGTGTTCCCGGCGCGAGCGATAGTCGTCGTCCCCTCTTCTTCCCTCAATTAAGGTAGGCAATCGTAGCCCAAACCTAATAAAAATTATACCATTAGAAGCGCCTCTTAGTCTTCTTTCGATCCATAGTAAAAGCCCCAAATTTCATCTTATATTGAGATCATATAACGAGTTTTAGTAGGAGCATGTCAAACTAAGGTTCCTTCCATGCTTAGTTACACATGTGATCTGATCGTAGGCTATCTAGCGGGCTAAATCCAAATTAAAACATGCCTAATCATGCGAAATCTTATGCTCTTTCCAACAGTTCTATTTTGCCCAAATTTATGCATTGTACGTCGTGAATTTCTTCTTGCAATTAGAGTCTATCGTTGATCACCGGAGACCGGGTGTGTCGACATGTTAGCGATCGTCACAGGAACCGCCAGGGTCCCAAACAGTCGAACGATTGACCGTTTGAGACATCCAGCGGTCGCTTGACAGACCATTTTTCCTCTGGTTACCAGCCTTGTAGATCGTCGCCCTAAGCGGTCCTTCGATAGACCACTAGCCTGCGCTAGTGGTCCTCCCTAGACCATTTAGAGCCGTTGATTCATTGATTGTATGTTTTGATTAAGTGGATTATCTTGGCTAAGATGGCATGTATAGGATAGAAACCCACACATAAAAATTTGATAAATTATAGAATATATGAACTTGTTTAACTACATGAAATGGTTAATTTCTCTTTCATTCCATCATACTACATGATTTTGGTGCAAAATATTTAAACTTGTATCAACATGTTACAAATGTGAAAAATTTCTAGAATCTTGTTTGACCGTCACTCCACTCAGGTGGTACTTGCTGACCGATCAGCTACCGTTTTTCGATGCTTCATTACCCTTTAATCTTGTAATGGTTGGGACTCTCCACCGATATTCCTTCCGTCGGACTAGGACCTCCATTATGAGACCTCGTAAGACCCCGCGAGCCTGGGATTCCTACTAGGACGTTGGGCGGGTTGTACCTCCAAGACCTGCACCAATCCCTCGATCAAATCGTCCATTTTACAGCCCAAAATTCGGGTCTATCTTGGCTTAAACGCGACCCTAGGCTAGACCGTGTATCGATTTAAGCGGTCCAATCATGACCGTTTTATTTCTGGCCATGAGCCAGGTTCTGCTGGTCGTCATCCTTGATTCCATCGACCTAGCAAATGTCAAGAACTTATCAAACCGCCTCTAGCTCGACCGAAGAGGTGTGGCCTGGACCCTGGTTCAGTTCCATCATGTTGTGGATGGGCTGGGAGCCCTTTGGGTCGATTGATTCAATCTTACTGGGCCCAGGTTGTCACGGTTGTCAATGGACTGTTTCATCCTCTGAGCGGCTGTCCATGGACCGTTTTAGGATGGGGCGGCCCAGTGAGTGACCGTTTACCTTTGCTGTGGCCCAGGGACCTTCTCGTGCTTGGCGGCCCCTTGTGGACCGTTTCCAACTGTTAACAGCCCCTCTAGGATCGTTTTATTCTGACTTTCGGGTCTAATCCTTTCTGGCCCGATATCACCTGTAGCAGTCCATGTTAGACCGTTTTCGTCTTGTTGCGGCCTAGGTTTGACCGCGACTCAGCCTGAAGCTTGTTTCACGTGTTTTAATGTATGTTCTGGTAAAGCTGAGCCAAGATGGGCTTATGGATTTCCATTCTATTACTGAAAACTTACTTAATCTTAGAATATTTAGTCTCATAGCTTGACCTTGGAATTCTTGGCCGATTCCAATGAATGTCTAGATATTACTTGGGATCTTGGATCCACCAAATCAATACCAACGCATCATAAGGGCCCGGTCTGGTCCTGGGAAGAGCGCCCGAAAAGTACTAGTGCCCCGGGAGTTGTAATGACATGGTGAGGTATTACACCGAGTGCATGACTAGCGTGTGTCTATGACATTCATCTCTTTTTCTCTATACATTTCTAGACTCCGACATGGAATTTGTCACGATATGACTTGCTTGCGTGTTGATCGGCCAATCTTCCTGGAATTGATATATCTTGATTCAGTTCATGCTATTAATTTCTTTCCATCAGTCCTTATGTAAACTTGTTTATCGTATTAGTTCGCATGCGTAAACAGTTATTGAACTCGATTAACTACTTAAACTTGCCTGCTATTGCCTACTGAGCGTTCGCTCACCCAGTTTTTCCCCCTTTTTCAAGTAGCTCCGAGGAGGATACGCAAACAGACGGGGATGGGCAGGAGTGAAGTCCCTAGAGCCAGCCAGCTAGAAAGCCTCCTGGAATGTCCTTAGATAGTTTGCGTCAAGAGTGTCGTTATGTTGGAGTTGTTTTAGAGTTGTAATTGATTATTCAGTTATTGTCAAGTTGTAATGTAACAATGTCAGTAAATTTTGGATATTGCTTTAGCTCTTAGTAGTGGACTATGGAAACTGGTGATGTTTAGTTAGTTGGAATGAATGATTAATTTGGGAATTGTTCCTTCCATTGCCTTGTGTTGTTGGAGTTCGGTAAATGCTAACCCAAGTCACAGCATGTCTGGAAATCAACATATTTTAAATGCTACTGCCACGTTCGATTTTTCGCGTCGGGGCGTGACAGTTTGGTGGTATCAGAGCCTAGGTTTTTTTTTGTTCCTAGGTTTATAAGTGAGGTCGTAGAACCGGTAACCTTGTTAAGGTCTAAGGATCTAACCCGGTGAGATTGGGTAGAGACTTGGGGTTGAGTTAACTAATAAACTCTAAAAGATTCTCGCTAGACTATTTTTAATTAATTTTTCCTGCACATATGTAAGAGTATATTTCGATGGTGGCTAAACGTGCGCAGTGGAGGGATATGCAACGTACGGTACAAGGCTTGACTCAGGCCCTCCAGCAGGGGGCCCAGGGAGGAGCAGCACATCATGGAGCCGGTGATCTCCACCGAAATTTTCGAGGCCTAAATCCCCCACGTTTTGGCGGATGGGCGGATCCCGATGAAGCCGAGAATTGGCTAAAGGAGATGGAGCGAGTTTTTAGAGTAATGTAGTGCGGTGACCAGGATCGAGTTCTTTTGGCAACTTTCTAGTTAGAACGGGATGCACGCGCTTGGTGGGAGACCGTTGAAGCTACACTCGGGAATAGGCGTGCGACATGGGACGAATTCAAGGAACATTTTAATAGCAAGTACTTCTCGGACCGGGTGCAAGAGAAGAAGGCGACAGAGTTCGCTGCTCTAAACTAGTGGAACTTGTCAGTTGCAGAATATGAAGCTCAGTTTGCCAGACTATCCCGATATGCAATGCACTTGATATCCACCGAGAAGATGAAGGCCAAGCGTTTTATGAACTGGTTGAAGCTCCATTATATTAACCAGTTAGCACCTTTGAAATTCAGACCTATGCAGAGATGGTGAGAAAAGCTCAAGTTCTTGAAGATACATTAGAGATGACTGAGAGGATTCGAGGAAAGAACCCTAAGAAAGAACAGACCACTAGTTCTAGTAATTTTAAACCCAACAATGGCAAGAAGAGGCCCAATGGCGGGTCCAGTTTCTCACAAGATAAGAAGTCGAGGAATGGAGATAAGAAAGGCAGGTTCGGCTGCCCCGTCTAAGACTATTTTCAAGTTTTGTGACCGGCCAGGTCATAAGATGGAGGAGTGTTGGCGCAAGTTAGGCGCCTGTTTACGTTGCAGAAGCCGGGACCATCGTATACCTGAGTGTCCCCTCTTGTCAGACCAAGCTATTCCGAATAAGCCGCAAGGAGGCCAGAAGCGGCAGGGTAAGCTCCAAGCTCTACAGGAAACTTAGATTGAAACCACTGAGGAGGGTGGACTTGTTGAAGGTACACTTATTGTCTCTGATAAGCCAGCATTTGTTCTATTTAATACCGGAGCAACGCATTCTTTTATTTCTCAGAATTTTGCTAAGTCTTTATCTGTGAAACCGGTATTAATGAATTCTCCATTGGAAATTTCAACTCCTACTGGTTCGGGTTCAGCAATCAAATATTACTACCCTTCTAGTAAGATCATGATTAATGGGCAAAATATGCCAGCTGATTTGGTTTGTATGACAATGAAAGATTATGATGTAATCCTAGGAGTTGATTGGTTGCCTAGAAATGAGGCCAGTGTTCATTGTAGATCTAGCTCCGTGTCTTTTTCTGGACACCCCGAACTTTCTTTTGTTGGGGCTTGGCACTCTAAGTCCGTGCCACTCATTTCAGCTCTTCGAGCTGAGAAGTTGATGAAGAAAGGATGTCGGGCTTTTCTAGCTTTGGTTTCTTTAACTAATAAGAAGGAGTCTGAGATTAAGGATATCCCTATTGTCCGGGATTTTTCAGATGTCTTTCCGGAGGATTTGCCAGGACTTCTGCCTGAGAGAGAGGTAGTCTTTTCTATTGATCTAATTCCTGGCGCGTCCCCTATTTCTAAGGCTCCGTATCGTATGTCTCCTGCGGAGTTGAGGGAATTAAAGAGGCAATTAATAGAGTTGCTTGAGAAGGGGTTAATTCACCCTAGTACATCCCCGTGGGGAGCCCCTGTGTTGTTCGTACGGAAGAAGGGTGGTTCATTAAGACTGTGCATTGGCTACCGGCAATTGAACCAGCTTACTGTCAAGAACAAGTATCTATTGCCAAGGATAAATGAATTGTTCGATCAGATAGCGGGAGCATCATATTTCTCAAAAATTGATCTTCGATCGGGATACCATCAGCTGTGGATCAAGGACGAGGATATCTTTAAAATTGCCTTCCGTAGTAGGTACGGGCATTTTGAATTTGTAGTAATGCCTTTTGGACTGACGAATGCTCCTGCAGCTTTTATGCAGTTGATGAATAGTGTGTTTCGGCCCTACCTAGATCGGTGGGTCGTGGTGTTTATTGATGATATTTTGATATACTCTAAGAGTGAAGAAAAGCATGCTGAGCACTTGTGGATGGCATTGCAATTGTTAAGGGATCACCAGCTGTACGCCAAGTTTAGTAAATGTGACTTCTGGATGTAGGAAGTGTCTTTCCTAGGACACATTGTCACTAAGGAAGGAATTTCTGTTGACCCCGCGAAGGTGGAGGCAGTAAGAGACTGGGATAGACCTGCGAATGTCACGGAAGTAAGAAGTTTTCTAGGCCTAGCAGGTTACTATCGAAGATTCATTAAAGATTTCTCCAAGATTGCGGTACCCCTGACCAGATTGACTCGCTAGGAGAATCGGTTTGAGTGGTCGGAAGATTGTGAGCGGAGTTTCCAAACTCTAAAGGACTGTTTAACCATTGCCCCTATTTTGGCTTTGCCTTCTAGAGAAGGGAGATTTGAAGTCTACACGGACGCTTCGGGCATTGGCTTGGGTTGTGTACTTATGTAGAATGGCAGGGTAATAGCTTATTCCTCGAGGCAATTGAGGAAGCATGAAGAGAATTATCCCGTCCATGACTTGGAACTTGCTGCAGTAGTGTTTACCCTAAAAATTTGGAGGCATTATCTATACGAAGAGACTTTTATTGTATTCTTTGACCATAAGAGCCTTAAATACTTGTTTTCTCAAAATGAACTTAACATGAGCCAGAGAAGGTGGCTCGAGTATTTGAAAGATTTCGATTTCTCCATCGAGTACCATCCTGGAAAAGGTAATGTGGTGACTGACGCTTTAAGCTGCAAGCCGATTGCAAGATTGTCGAGTCTCATGTTGCAAGAATGGAGATTGTTGGAATAGTTGGCTAGTTTAGATCTCAATATTAGCAAGGATCGGGTCATGATCGCTCAGTTTCAGCTTCGTCCAGAATTATTGATGGAAATCAAGACCCTGTAAGGAAATGATCCGATGTTGGTAGAGATTAAGGAAAGTCTGAAGAATAGACCAGATTTTATGTTAGCCGATGACGGCAGGTTATTATTTCGAGGGAGAACATGTGTTCCTGATGTGGCCGAAGTAAAAGGCAAGATCTTAGAAGAAGCCCATAGGTCCAAGTATACTATTCACCCTGGAGGTACTAAGATGTACCGAGATTTAAAAAGGACCTTTTGGTGGCCGAGCATGAAAAAGTAAGTGGCAAAATTTGTGAGTAGATGCTTAGTATGTCAACAAGTAAAGGCTGAACATTTCAGACCCGCAGGGAAGTTAAAGCCGCTCGATATACCACAATGGAAGTGGGAAAGTGTCGGCATGGATTTTATCATGAGTCTCCCTAGAACCCGTAGTGGATTTGATGCAATATGGGTCATTGTTGATAGACTGACTAAGTCCACACATTTCTTATCTATTAAGTCAAAATGGATAGTTGATGTTTTGGCTGCCCTGTATGTGAAGGAAGTTGTAAGACTGCATGGAGTGCCGGCAAGTATTGTGTCAGATAGAGACCCCAGGTTTACTTCACATTTTTGGAGAGGACTGCAAGAGTCCTTGGGAAATCGTCTGAGTTTCAGCACTGCCTTTCATCCTAAGACAGACGGGCAGACGGAAAGAACTAACCAAATTGTTGAAGATATGCTAAGAGCTTGCATGATTGATTTTGGAGGCAGTTGGCATGAACACTTCGCTTTGATTGAGTTCGCCTATAATAACAGCTACCAGTCCAATATCTAGATGGCTTCGTTCAAGGCCCTATATGGGAGAAATTATCGATCACCGTTGTGTTGGGATGAGATAGGAGAGAAGCAATGGCTTGGATCGGATCTCATTTCAGAATCATCCAAGAACATCCGTATTATCCGGGATCGTCTACAAGTGGCACAATCGAGACAGAAAAGTTATGCTGATAGCTGAAGAAGAGCATTGGAGTTTCTTGTAGGCGAGCATGTATTCTTGAAGGTTTCGCCAATGAGAGGAATTCGAAGGTTTGGCATTCATGGCAAGCTAAGTCCAAGATACATTGGCCCTTTCAAGATTTTGGAAAGAGTGGGAGAGGTTGCTTACAGATTAGCTTTACCCTCTCAGTTATCTAGAGTACACAATGTGTTCCACGTATCTATGTTGCGAAAATATGTTTATGACCCCACTCACATTATTCAACATGTGGAATTGGAAATTAAGGAAGATTTGACGTATGAAGAAAAGCCAATCCAGATTTTGGATCGGAAGGAACATCAACTCAGGAATCGTTCCATCCCTATGGTCAAGGTTCAATGAGCTGCCGAGGAATCGAAGAAGCTACTTGGGAGTACGAAGATGCTATCCGAAGGCAACACCCCAATTTATTCTGAGGTCAGTATCGTACCCGATAAGTGCAGTGAATTTGGAGGACCAAATTCCTTAACATGGGGGAGGGTGTAGTAACTCTAGTAGTTATTTAAAATAAAATAAAATCACCAAATTATTTCAAAAAATTCTGAAATTGTTAATTGGGAATCTGTTTGGCCAAAATTCAACTAATTTATAAAAATTTTGAAAAATTATAATAAGGTAGAGGGCAAAATGTATAGACTATTTGTCTTCTGGGGTAAATCATAATTTAAATTCTAACTAGGCCGAATAATAGATTTAAAAGTAAAATCGGAGTTTAATCTAGCTAAACCTTGGATCGCCTAATTTGAGCCCAAATCGCGATGGTTTGATCCCAAACCAGGCCCATTAGAAAGCCCTCGACTTGTAGCCCTAAAGCCCTCTCGTTCCTCGTGCTAAACCTACCCCAAAAATTTGAATTTGGAGGCGGCGGCGGCGGCGGTGCGACGTGGTCAACTGCGAGTTTTGCGCACGATTTTTATGTGTGGACTCTATCCCTTCGAATTGATCCACTTAGGATCGAGTAGTTCAATAAAACGAACCCTAAGGCCTCCTAGCTTCGACGTTTGGTAGCTACGGCCGGCGAGGAGCTCGAGCAGGAGAGGATTCGGCGAGGTTGTTAGAGTGTTCCCGGCGCGAGCGATAGTCGTCGTCCCCTCTTCTTCCCTCGATTAAGGTAGGCAATCGTAGCCCAAACCTAATAAAAATTATACCATTGGAAGCGCCTCTTAGTCTTCTTTCGATCTATAGTAAAAGTCCCAAATTTCATCTTATATTGAGATCGTATGATGAGTTTTATTAGGAGCATGTCAAACTAGGGTTCCTTCCATGCTTAGTTACACATGTGATCTGATCGTAAGCTATCTAGCGGGCTAAATCCAAATTAAAACATGCCTAATCATGCGAAATCTTATGCTCTTTCCAACAGTTCTATTTTACCAAATTTATGCATTGTACGTCGTGAATTTCTTCTTGCAATTAGAGTCTATCGTTGATCACCGGAGACCGGGTGTGTCGACCTGTTAGCGGTCGTCACAGGAACCGCCAGGGTCCCAAGTGGTCGAACGATTGACCGTTTGAGACATCCAGCGGTCGCTCGACAGACCATTTTTTCCCTGGTTACCAGCCCTGTAGATCGTCGCCCTAAGTGGTCCTTCGATAGACCGCTAGCCTGTGCTAGCGGTCCTCCTAGACCGTTTAGAGCCGTTGATTCATTGATTGTATGTTTTGATTAAGTGGATTATCTTGGCTAAGATGGCATGTGTAGGATAGAAACCCACACACAAAAAATTGGTAAATTATAGAATATATGAACTTGTTTAACTACATGAAATGGTTAATTTATCTTTCATTCCATCATACTACATGATTTTGGTGCAAAATATTTAAACTTGTATCAACATGTTACAAATGTGAAAAATTTTTAGAATCTTGTTTGACAGTCACTCCACTCCGGTGGTACTAGCTGAACGATCAGCTACCATTTTCCGATGCTTCATTACCCTTTAATCTTGTAATGGTTTGGACTCTCCGTCAGATATTCCTTCCGTCAGACTAGGACCTCCATTATGAGACCTCCGTAAGACCTCGCGAGCTTGGGATTCCCACTAAGACGCCAGGCAGGTAATACCTCCAAGACCTGCACCAATCCCTCGATTGAATCGTCCATTTTACAGCCCGAAATTTGGGTCTATCTGGGCTTAAAGGTGGCCCTGGGCTGGACCGTGTATCGATTTAAGCGGTCCAGTCATGGCCGTTTTCTTTCTGGCCATGAGCCAGGTTCTGTTGGTCGTCATCCTTGATTCCATCGACCTAGCAAATGTCAAAAATTTATCAAACCGCCTCTGGCTTGACCGAAGAGGTGTGGACTGGACCCTAGTTCAGTTCCATCATGTCGTGGGCGGGCTGGGAGCCCTTTGGGTCGATTGATTCAATCTTACTGGGCCCAGGTTGTCGCGGTTGTCAATGGACTGTTTCATCCTCCTAGCGGCTGTCCATGGACCGCTTTAGGATGGGGCGGCCCAGTGAGTGACCGTTTACCTTTGCTGTGGCCCAGAGACCTTCTTGTGCTTGGCGGCCCCTTGTGGACAATTTCCAACTGTTAACGGCCCCTCTAGGACCGTTTTATTCCTGACTTTCGGGTCTAATCCTTTCTGGCCTGATATCACCTGTAGCGGTCCATGTTAGACCGTTTTCATCTTGTTGCGGCCCAGGTTTGACAGCGACTCAGCCTAAAGCTTGTTTCACGTGTTTTAATGTATGTTCTGGTAAAGCTGAGCCAAGATGGGCTTATGGATTTCCATTTATTACTGAAAACTTACTTAATCTTAGAAGATTTAGTCTCATAGCTTGACCTTGGAATTCTTGGCCGATTCTAATAAATGTCTAGATATTACTTGGGATCTTAGATCCACCAAATCAATGCCAACGCATCATAAGGGCCCAGTCTGGTCCTGGGAAGAGCGCCCGAAAAGTACTAGTACCCCGGGGAGTTGTAATGGCATGGTGAGGTATTGCACCGAGTGCATGACTAGCGTGTGTCTATGACATTCATCTCTTTTTTTCTATACATTTCTAGACTCCTACATGGAATTTGTCTCGATATGACTTGCTTGCGTGTTGATCGGCCAATCTTCCTGGAATTGATATATCTTGATTCAGTTCATGCTATTAATTTCTTTCCATCAGTCCTTATGTAAACTTGTTTATCGTATTAGTTCGCATGCGTAAACAGTTATTTAACTCGATTAACTACTTAAACTTGTCTGCTATTGCCTACTGAGCGTTCGCTCACCCAGTTTTCCCCCCTTTTTCAGGTAGCTCTGAGGAGGATACGCAAACAGACGAGGATGGGCAGGAGTGAAGTCCATGGAGCCAGCCAGCTAGAAAGCCTCATGGAATGTCCTTAGATAGATTGCGTCAAGAGTGTTGTTATGTCAGAGTTGTTTTAGAGTTGTAATTGATTATTCAGTTATTGTCAAGTTGTAATGTAACAATGTTAGTAAATTTTGGATATTGCTTTAGCTCTTAGTAGTGGACTGTGGAAACTGGTGATGTTTAGTTAGTTGGAATGATTGATTAATTTTGGAATTATTCCTTCCCATTGCCTTGTGTTATTGGAGTTCGGTAAATGCTAACCCAAGTCACAGCATATTTGGAAATCAACATATTTTAAATGCTACTGTCGCGTTCCGATTTTCCGCGTCAGGGCATGACAGATCTGGAAGTCATCAAGGTCATTCGACATTGGATTTTGTTCAAGAACAGGCCCAAAGCCCTCATCTCTGGGCCACAGACTAAAGAGAAGAGGATCGGATAAATTTGTACCCACTGGGGAGTTCTTCCGTAAGCAAAGGGGGAAGGAAAGATCTAACAAACTTCTTGCTCTTGTTATTCGAACCAGAAGCATTTCGGATGGTATGGTTGTGAACTAGCATCCCTTTCTTTGCAGCCGTTGTTTCAGCATTATGCTAGATGGTGCTGATTTGCCGTCAGGATGGAGTAACATCCTCGTTTTGTGATCGCTTGCTAGTAGCTTCCAATTCAAGCACCCCCCTACCCCCTAAGCTATGCCTCTTCTCCCAGAGTCATCGGCAGATTAGTGGTCTATGCATGTTATTACTGGAAGGGAATGGAACGCAAAGAGAATTTTGGCTCTCAAAAAAAAAGTCACCTCAAGACGGTTTATTACAAAAGGGAAATAAGCAATCAGGAAGCCTGGGATTACTGTCCTAGGGATTACCCTCCAATACTTAAGTCAGTAAGGGAAAGAGCATGGTGCGAAGGGAGGCAAATGAGGAATAGGGCACGAGACTACTCTTCACCAGTTGAGGAGGCTAGGATTGGCTTTTTTGGCCCAGAGAGATGGCGGACAAGAAGGGGGGTTGAATTGTCCCCTTGCCGAGATGGCGGATTTTAAAAACTTTCTTAACTGATTGCAACAGATATAAAATTAACTACGTTGATTAACTAAAACTCAAGTGAGATTAAAGATATTCTCTCAAGATTTCCGATCTCACTCGAATAGTTAATGCAACTAAACAAAAAAATTACACTCACCACAGATTACGGATGTAGCAGTGTGTGACAGTGCAGTGAATTAAGAACCTATATAATGAACCTGTGAAGGGAGATAGAAGAAATGGCCAAACACACAGGCAATCACACAAGACACACAGGTTTTTAGGTGGTTCGGGACCACGACGGGCTCCCTACGTCCACCCCTCACCCAACCGGGTGAGGCTTCACTCCATGCTACAAAAAGTAGCAACATGGGGATGAGCCCCAACCACACACACGCTGCTTTCTCAGCAATACACACACGGGGACAAGCCCCAACATGCTGCCACTGCAGCACACATACACACAACATCGAGGAACACACCCCGGACACTAAAACCACATGGAGACGTAGCTCCATACACACACAAGGATATATCGAGTTTAAAACAACAAGAAGATGTACAATAACGCCCACAAGAGTATGTAAATGAAGATAAATTATGAAGCACTCATGGAAATAAACATCAAGAGGATGTAGAAATATGTCCTTGGTTCTCCAATAGAAATAAGCAGATCTTTCTTGAAGCTTAGGTTTGAGAAAGCTGAATCCGGAGGTAGTCAGAGCAGACGATCTTCCTTCTTGAAGATTAAATGTGTGTTCCTTCAAATCCAAGCTCCTATCATATCTGCAAACACCAAGAATAGATAAATCGATATGCTCAACACTATGCTTTAATTAAAAGGGATATCACAAGTAAGTGGATAGAAGATATATAATGTTTCCCCCTTTGAATATCCGAAGAATCCCTTCAAAAGAAGGTAGGGTGCGCTGGAAATGATGAATCGCAGAGTGGAAGCAGCCAGGGTTGTAGAACAAAATGCCCAAAACAGCAAATCACGGAGAGCAGCAGCAGCAGCCTCCAGATTGAAGCTCTGGTTCGTGGAAGATGATCTCTGCGGCTTCTTCTTCCTCCTACAGGTAGTGGCGTCGCCCTTCTCCTCCTTCACGTTCTTCTTCTCCTGCAAAAGGGATACAGCAAATAAGCCCCAAGGGATGTTCTTCCGATGGAAATCGCAGCTTCTATATACTCAAGGAAAAACAAGCACAAAAGACTTGATAGCCCATGTGAAAACCCTTCAATCCAACACCCAATAGATAGGAGAAACCCTAAGGCTATTGGGGTAAAAAGCCCCAAGCAATCGGATCTCAAAATGGGCACTTCGTAATCAATCCGGAAATCGCGATCCGGACGAACCAGAGAAATTGTCGACTCATGGAGTCGACACTTTTCTCACCACGTTCTGTCCCGTTATATAAAAACAGGACCCGGGTGAAAGTGTCGACTCATAGGGTCGACACTTTTCACCAGAGGTTCTGTTTTCTTTGAAAACAGACCTCTGGCCTGTAAGTGTCGACACTAGGAGTCGACACTTGCAACCAGAAGTGTCCAGCCAGCTTACTGGCTAGAAAGTGTCGACTCCTTGAGTCGACACTTTCTCTGACAGCCGAGAAAACTACATTAAATCAAAATGAAAGGTCTAAAGCCTTCAACCAAGATTAAACCCCTATAATTAACACATGATATGCCAATAGAATGACATGCAATGAGGGGTCTTAAAAACACAAATCAAACCATATTTAACAAGGAATTTTAGCAACCAAAATAAGCATGATGCAACATGAGCCTCGATTCAACAAGGGACAATTAAGCAATCAAATAAACACCAAGGCCAAAATACATGAACCGAATCCAACCAAGGCACATGGAAATATATTCAACCATAAAGACTTGAGATTGACAAGGAAACGTGGGAAGCTAAAAGACCATCAACAATCTTCAAGACAGTCAAGTAGAGCATGCATGAGACTCATGCAAACCCAGTACATGAAAAATCATTTCAAATCCAATCAAGGTATAGATAATCAAATTCAGAACCAAAGTCAAATTCAGAAGCAAAGTCTTACCATGGATCGATGCCTTTGAGGACTATATGAACCTACACTTAATGAAAATCCAACAGCATGTCAATATTGAACCAATGTAACTGAATGCTTAATCACATTGACAAAGCTTGTTCATCCTGCTTGCTTATACATTAAAATGGAATTATGTATATGAATTTGATTCATATCTATCCAGCCAATTTAAAACTCAAGCTAGCAATCCAAAATTGCTTCATATATGTAAAAGCCAAAAACATTGTTCCAAACATCACCAAGAACAACCATGAACTCATGGAATAGGTTACACCTTTGAAAGCACAGATGCCATACCATTTATAAAGCTTGAACAACTGACATGAGATCCTCAATGTCTAAATGCATGAGGACACTAGAGAATCCAGTTTCAACAACGGTTCAAGCAAACCTTGACCACTTTGATATCTAGTCACGCATAAACTATAAAAGCAGTCCAGGGCAAACTGAACTCTTACAATCCAATGTAAGCAATCCAAGTTTAGTTCAGCAAATCTAAATACAGTCCAAGACATTCAAGTTCAGTCCAATTAATTCAAGCACAATCAAACGCAATCTAAACTTAACTCGTTCACATGCAATATGAGTAGACACAAATCCATTTAACAAGTTCAGTCCAAAGCATGCACTCACATGATTTAGAACCATCTTAAGCAATTTGATTATGCCATATGACAATCCACTGAGAGTCATAGTTTTCACATGAAATCACCAATGCAAGAGTCAACATCAAGGATATATACATGAAGGACCATGCTTCATAACAAAGTAAGAACCAAAGCTCAAGGAGCCAGGGGTCGACCCATCCCAAGGAGAATGGAAAACTGCCTTAGCAATCGAATGTAATCAAATGAACTAACCAACAGAATATCATGCAAGAGTAGTCATAAAACCAATACCCAACAATCTCATGCACAGCACGCATGAGTCAACATAAGAAATACATTCATGAAGGACCATTGACTTTCAATCTGTAAAATAAGATATCATCATGTTAGCTTGTTTATCATGAAGACGCCATCAAACATAAAACACACAATATATTGGAATCATCAAAACCATTGCCAAAGATAACGAGGGGGCGTACAGAACCCAACAATCTCTCCCTTTTTGATGATGACAATATATTGTGGCCACCAAAACTCTCTCCCCCTTTGACAGTATCAAAAAGTGGGGGTATAAAGGAACATGAATTATGAAAAGATATTAGAAAAGCGCACAAACCCAGTAATACACCTACCATGAGAGGAAGGTGTGCAAACTAAGTACCAAGCAAGAGAATGAGACTTTATGTGCAGTTATCAGATGTGTGAAATAAGTGCTAATGCTCAATTTTTGTAAGTTTTTGCTATAGTATGACTAATTATGCACAAGTGGTATAAAGAAACTATATGCAGAATGTAAAATAAAGTTATGCACATAATGGATTATGCTTAAAAAGCACATTATTCTCCTCCAATTGTCAAGAATAAAAATCAACTGACAATGGGTTATTTAACCTGTTATTTACAAGTATAACCTATAGATGTAAATACTAGACATAAGTATGATATGATCAAGACAGATCAAGCATTCAGGCACTCAAGCATGCATAACAAGGTATAAACTCATGCAAGTCCCTTCGGGACAGGTGTAAGATAATGTAATTGATTATAGAACATGGTGTGCATGTACAATACTAAGAAGGTCGTGCTTACATAAATAAAGTACTACATTAACCATGAAAGACGACTGATTCATAAAGGACATTCAAACAATCAAACCCAAGGTGCATTAGTGAAGATTGAGCAATGAAGTTCAAATCAATATGGAAAATCAGATTTTCTAAAGAACACTAAAAGGAGTTTCTCATCCATACACTTTCATACACAATGCTCGAATATTGGTAGCTGCATATGTCCATAATTTTTAATTACTAATAGTGGTGTGACTAACCTTTTAACACAAGTCATGCCCTTTATTTCAGGGGTAATTCTCGGTTACTCAGTTTCATCACTTTTTATGATGTGGATGAGACACTTTTCGACGCGAGTTGTACCCTTTGTCTTAGGGGCACTTCCTGACTACTCGGTGACAAATCACACTTATTTTCATGTGGATTAGTTTCTCCTTTCGGCGTAAGTTTCCTCCTTTATTTCAGGGGGGGTTCCTGGATACTCGGATCCACGTTCCACTTATATAAATTTTTGGTGGGGTAAATAGCTTTTTTCTCACGAGACATGTGATTTCTATGTAAAGAATCAATAGCCCTCTAAAGTGTAGAGTAGAAAATAGTAATCCTTATTAGATTGAATCATTATCTCAAAAAGGTGCATTTTGTGTGGGTGGTTGTATTGAATATAAAAGATGAATTAGCCTTATCACAGTAATGTCTCCCCCTAAATGTATGCACGGTTATAAAAAATCTCCCCCTTAATATATACCATGTAGCAAATATGTCTAAATCAATGCAATTTTATTTAGCAAGGGATGAGTCATAGAAGGAGTCAAAAAGTGGTTGTATAAAGTATATACATGCATTCAACCAGAGATTTTCCAATGACTTCAAGCTGCTTAATTATCGGTACTTGGCGGAGAACGTAGGTCCGAAGGCCACCTCACGCGTAGTGAAAGTTTCTGGCTGGACAAAATCCAACCTTCCACTAACATCAATTTATATACCGAATAACCATGGCATTCAAGAACAGAAGTATGCAATGATATGTAAGTGTATGCATGTAGCTTGAAAAGATGATTGAAAGTTTTCTTTATCTACAAGTATGCAATGATGTGTATGATATGTGCAATGAGCATCATGTAGCTAAGTATGTGTTCTATGTATGCAAAGGTGAATTGTTATTTGTAAAAAGTGATTAAGAGTATGAAAGACTCTATGCACAATGAAAAGCATTCAAAACCAAATTTTTATTTGCAAAGCGAAGAAGGTGTGTATGAAAAACCATATGTGTGCAATGTAAAGCATTCAAAAATAAAGATTATTTACAAGACGTGCAAAGAGAAGCATTCAAGACAACTACTCATCAGACTCAGAAGATTTGAACATTTCAAAAGATGCCAAAATCAGTGAACCAACATTTGCAAACATTTTCCTTCAAACATACTCTTTACCTTTTCAGATTTTTCAAAATGAACCTAAGCAAAATGATCTTTAAAAACAAACCATTTTTGTTCCTCGCCTTGAGAGACCATTACTTATTGACTTTCCTTGGCCTCAAGGCGCCCCTTCAAAATAGATTCAAATTTTGGTGATTTGGGTACCCAAGCCATCTTGGGTCCCGAGGGGTTAGTTTTAACATGAGCAAGTGTGTTCTTTTTATTTTTCTTCTCATACCATTCATCATCGGCCCTCATCATGGTACAATTTTCCATTGAGTGTCCATTCAGGCCACAGTAAAAACAATGAAAAAAGTTTCTTTTCATGGACCGTTTTTTACCATTTTTCATTAGAAAGCAATTATTCATCATGTGTCCATGTTCACCACAATAATAACATGAAAAATTCTTTTTGAGAAACCATTCATCATCATTTTTCTTTGTGAAATAATTTTTAAAAATATGACCATGTAATCCACGGTAATAGCAATGAGCATTGAAGTTTTTCTTCATAGGTTTTTCAGAATTCTTAGAATCATCAATCATGTTCACTCTAGACTTAGAAACTTCATCATCATCATCAAACTTCATTAAAGAGCAGTCGTACATGTCATGACCTAGGTTCCTGCAGTAATAACATGAAACATTCCTTCTTTTACTTGTTGGATGATTATGTTTAACATATGGAATTTTTTCATGCACACAAGAACTGTTGAGTCCCAAATGTGGCAATCAAGAGGGGAGGGGTGAATTGATTGGCTAATAAAAATTTATTCTCTTAAGAAAACTATGCCAATTAACCAAACAACCGCTAATACTTGCACGAACAGGATCACACTCGTGAATGCGTGCGGAATGTGTTTGAATAGCTGTTGTGGTGATCTCTCAACTCACCGTGAAGCCCACTCGATAAGAATCGAAAATCCATAGCACATGAGACACACGGATTTTTTTAGGTGGTTCGGTTACACAGCCGTGTCCCCTACGTCCACCCCTCACACTTGAGGATTAAAGCTTCACTATCGAGTGAATCACACACACACGCTGTTTAGAACAGCAAACACACACACACATATACGGCTTCCGATCTGGTAGCCAAACGCGCACATGCGCACATACACACACGCACGTTCGTGTTTCCGAACACTAACACCACACACAAGAATCTGAAGTTATGATTACACGAATATTCAAGATCAAGCAAAATGATTCAGAATGAGAAGTTTAGAAAATGATTTATCCTGATCGGAGCTCCCCCTATCACTTCAGCGAATTTCGTCGAACACTTGGTGCAGCCCGATGATCGTTCTTGACGATTGTGCTCGGATGTGGCACGATCTTGAACTCCACGCAGCCAACCAGCAGGATGTCGATTTGGAGCCTTGAATCCCTCTTCTTTCCTTCCCTTTCACGCACACAACAAGGTGGAAGAAGGGCTGTGGCTGCTGGTTGCGACCTGCACTCACAAAGGTTAGAGCAAAAACCCAAATTCAGGAAGATACGAATTCTGCTTGGGTTTTCATCCCAATAGGATTATATATATGCTAAGGGCGGTCAAGGGATGTCTAGGAGACAAGATCCGCACATCAAGGAGTGGTTTAGGGACAGCCACACAAGTGTGGTTTGACAATAAGCTCGTATGGATAAGAGTCCACATTCACGGTGCCGCCCAGACCAGAAAGGGTCGACCCTTGGGGTCGACCCTCGTGAGGGGCCAGATGGGCCTGGCAGCATGGGTCGACCCTTGGGTCGACCCTCTCAAGAACCGTTGCTGTCTACACAAAAAGGGCTTCTGGATTTTACAGGGGTCGACCCTTGGGGTCGACCCTCACTGGAGCCAAAACAAGTTGAGCGGAAAGGGTCGACCCTTGGGGTCGACCCATGATCAAACCGGTTCTGGAAATTAATTCCATGAGCAGGGGTCGACCCTTGGGGTCGACCCATTCAAATGGGAATCTGTCTGGCAGCAATGGGTCGACCCTTGGGGTCGACCCTTTTTCCTGAACTTCCAAATATGAGGATAAAAAGAGCTAAGTCCAGGGGGTTCAAGATGGGGGATAAAAACATGAATGCTCCACATTTAGAAATAAGTTCTAACAAATTAAATGAGGATTTAGGATCGATCTCACCAATCGTCCTTCAGTCGTCAAGGAGCTTTTGCCATATTGTTTTGTCCTGTCAAAAACAAGGTTTGAATTAATTCCACATTTGGCACATTGAAACCAAAATACTTACATTGAGTTGCTGTTCTTGAGCCTTCTTGAATAGCATGTCTTCAAGTGATGTGTTCATTTCCAGAGCGTAGTTATGCTCATTTTCAGTTCATACAAAACCATTTGATCATCATCAAAAAATCATAAGTCATATACATGAGGAGGGGGTTCAACAATCTCCCCCTTTTTGATGATGATAAAATAATAGAAACCACATTGTAAGGCATCCACCATTCCATATACATGAAGCAATTCATCAGTTCAAGGACATGGTCAAACAGAAATCCAAATATAAGATTGATCATCATGTGGCATATTCCCAAAGTTTTCTTGCCGACAATTAGTGGAAAAGGTAATGCAAATAACAAGATGCAATGCATGAACACTAAAAGGAAATGCAGCAGGACTAATGAACTAGAAACATGAGAAAAGCACACATTCATGCAAGCACACATCACACACTAACATATAATAGCCGGGGCACATATAGGCCAAGAGTTCTCCCCCTTTGACATCATCAAAAAGGAGGGGGTGAAATAGGAGTAGCAAAAGCGCCAAACTGGAGGAGCAACGCAGTTTAGTCATCACCATCATCCGGAGTGGAGGAACTAGGAGGACGCCTGATATATGCTAAGATTTCATCAAACATATGGGCTTGGTTGGCCAAGGCGTCGGTGACAAATTGAGAATGCTCCTGGTGAGAGAGTTTCAGATCAGAGAGCTCTTGTTGCATAGCCTCCATAGTCTCCCCATACGTGTCTAACCGGTCATCAATTGAATCCAAACGGTCCATGATTAGTTGTGCCTCCTCAGAAGGCAGACCTGCTGCAGGAACATGAGCATTTTCAGCCAGATCATCATTGTCATCCTCATTATCTTCAGAACTGTCTGTTGGTACTGCCCTTTTCATTTGACGAACTAACACGCCATCTTTCTCTTCAAATCCCATGTGGTGACAAATAGATTGATAGGTGTAGATGTCCGCGTCACGGATAGTTTGAGATGCTTCTTTTGACAAATTAATATCCATATAAGTAAAGATGGCTGTCAAGGCCGCAGCATATGGCAGAGTACGGTGCTTGTGCATCATGCTAGAACATATGTGATCAAGAATAAGCTGTGGAAATTTAATGGGAATTCCACCGAATAAGCAGTAAAACAAGAACATATGTTTCTCCGTAACCTTGTCATGGCCTCCTCCACGTGGTAATAACATTGTGGTAATCATTCGGTGCAATATACGTTGCATAGGAGGGAAATGGTTTGCATTTAATCCGGCGACCGACCGGTCACCCATTTCTTCAGAAGTCATAAAACTGTAAACAGTGGCATCCGAAACGTCTACATCACCAAATGCATATCCTTCATTTGGCAAGTCAAGGGCAAGTCCCAACAAGTGTGGTGATAAAACAATTTCCCGACCATTAACCGTTGTAACTGGAACATCACCCGAAATACCCAAATTGCTGTAAAATTGGTGTACCAAATTGGGGTAAATGCGGCGATGTGCAGACATGAAAATGTGCAAGTTCGGCTGGCTGCATAATAGATCAACTAATCCACGTAGATGGCGACTAAGATTTTCAAAGTTTACCGCCCGGGGACGAAGAACAGTGCGGTCCAAGACCTTGCTGGCGGGTTGAGGTGCGGCGGTTTGAGATCGACGCCCTTGCCTGGAGCTCGATGCCTCACCTCTGCGAGAAGTACGCTTCTTCGGGGCCATCTAAAACACAAACCGAAAGAACCCACCGATGTGGTATAGATCTTGATGGTTCAACCAAGGAGAAATGCAAGAAGTGTGAATCTATGATCCTCCACAGACATCAGAAGCTTACCTCAAGGGAATGAAGATCAAAGGAGGACGCTTTAAGCCACAACAAGGAGATTTCGCGCGGAGGCCACCCGGATAGCCGCGGCTAGGGCTGGATTTCGTTGATGCCAAGAAAGGGTTTTGATGGCTTGCAAAGGGTGGTGGCTAGGCTAGGAGGGGGGCAAGAGATGGTTTATAGCCATGGGAGGGTTCCAACTTAGGGTTGGAACCCTTGTTGGATCGGCTTGGGTGCGGGTGAGCCGCCCCGCCGGTTTGGGTCGACCCGTTGGTTCGCTTACCCCCGGGCCGAACCGGGTGCGCGACGGTCGACCCTTGGGGTCGACCCATTTGCTGGCTGCGCAAGGGTCGACCCTTGGGGTCGACCCATTCCCTGGTTTTTAGCAAAAATAGAGCAAAAAGATGGGAAGATCAATGAAGCTTTGGCTCGAGTCCCCAATGACAAAAATTCATGGAAATCAAAGTTATAAATAAAATTTGGGTTGAAATCAATTGGGGAGATGTTTGTGAAAAAGATACTTAGAATATATAAGACGTTTATGGTCCACTTAACCGGATTTCTGATTTTGAATAAATTAGCTCCTTTGTTGGCAAAGTAATTGTATTCAAGGTGATTTTGGCCATAGAAGTAACAATGAACATGGGTGAATACAGTATACATAGTAGAAACGCAGAAGCACACCAAAGTGATTTTTCACACATTTTTTTTCTTATTTTTCACACAACATGATGCATATGCATGACAAGGGAATTACAATATGCATGATACTAATGCAGTTATATGTAATGAAGTGACCTGTATACACATGATGCACATGGTTATGAATCATACTCTTCTATCCTACAAACCCCTAGTTCTCTTCTAAATGTGGTGAACTTATCTTCACTTAGAGGTTTGGTGAAAATGTCGGCAATTTGACGATCGGTTTCAATGAAGCTGATTTCTACATGACCCTTACTTACATGATCTCTAATGAAATGATGACGAATTTCAATATGCTTGGTTCGAGAGTGATGAACAGGGTTTTTGGACAAGTTTATGGCAGAGGTGTTGTCACAAAGAATTGATGTGTTTTTAAAAGAGATGTCATAATCAATCAATTGTTGTTGGATCCATAACACTCTACACAACTACCGACAGCCACATATTCGGCTTCGGCAGTAGACAGTGCCACTGAATTTTGTTTCTTGGAGGCCCATGAGACCACGCAGCCCCCAAGAAATTGGCAATACCCACTGGTGCTTTTCCGATCCACTTTGCAACCCGCATAATCGGCGTCAGAATAAGCAAGTAAATCAAGACTCGAATTACGCGGAAACCATAGTCCGAAATTAACTGAGCCAGCAACATATCTGAAAATTCGTTTAACAGCCGACATGTGTGATTCTTTTGGGTTTGACTAAAATCTAGCACACATGCAAACAGCAAACTGTATGTCGGGCCTACTGGCAGTTAAATACAACGAAGAGCCTATCATGCTTCTGAAAAGTTTTTGGTCCACGGTTTTACCTGTTTCATCTTGGTCAATTTTTATTGAAGTAGACATTGGAGTTGGTTGTGGTTTAGTGGTTGTCAAGTTGAACTTTTTTAGCAACTCCATTGCATACTTCTTTTGATGTATGAACATGCCATCAACCGTCTGGTTCACCTGCAATCCCAAGAAGAAAGTCAGCTCTCCCATAATACTCATTTCAAACTCACTTTGCATTAATTTGGCGAAGTCTTTGCTAAGAGCATCTTTAGTGGAGCCAAAAATAATGTCATCAACGCAAACTTGAACAATTAAGATTTCCTTACCATTCAATTTTGTAAAGAGGGTTTGATCAACATTACCTCGTTTGAATTCATGTTGAATGAGGAATTCACTTAACCTTTCATACCATGCACGGGGTGCTTGTTTCAGACCGTAAAGTGCCTTGTCCAGCTTGTACACATGGTCTATATGCTTTGTGTCTTCAAACCCCGGTGGTTGCTCCACATACACGTCCTCCTGGATATAGCCATTCAAAAATGCACTCTTAACATCCATTTGAAATAATTTGATATTATGACAACATGCAAATGCTAAGAGAACCCTCACTGCATCAAGTCTTGCTACTGGAGCAAAAGACTCATCGAAGTCAACTCCTAATTCTTGGCTATAGCCCTTGGCTACAAGCCTGGCCTTATTCCTAATTACCACTCCTTGATCGTTTGTTTTATTTCGAAACACCCATTTGGTTTCGATCACGGAGTGATTTTTAGGACATGGTACGAGGAACCACACTTTGTTCCTTTGGAACTGGTGTAGTTTTTCTTGCATGGCCATGATCCATGCCTCATCTTTCAAGGCCTCTTCAATGGAGTGAGGTTCAGATTGAGAGAGCAAGGCTAATAAATCATGAGTTTCAACTTCCCTGAAAGAGGCTCGTGTCCTTATCCCTTCTTGAACATTTCCCAATACATTCTCCGGCGGATGGTCCTTTGCAAATGTCCATTGCAATGGTAGCTCCTGTTCAAGTTGAGTTTCCTGATTTGCATCCTCTTCTTTTGGTTCTTCCTCTTCTTGTTTTTCTGATTTTTCTTCCTTCTTCTCGATATTGTCATCTTTCAACTCATCATCCTACAAAGTAGATTTTTCATCAGTTCTAGATGGAGATGATTCATCAATAATAACATGTGGGCTTTCTTCAACTACAAGAGTTCTCAAGTTATACACTCGATATGCTCTCGAATTGAGAGAGTACCCAAGCAATATGCCTTTGTCACTTTTGGGATCAAATTTAGCCAAGTCCTTCTTACCATTGTTATGAATGTAGCATATTGAGCCAAACGGTCTCAAGTATGAAATGTTTGGCTTCTTACCTCGGTATAGCTCATACAGAGTTTTCTTCAACAATGGTCTTACCATGGCTCGATTTATGATGTAGCAGGCCGTGTTCACTGCTTCAGCCCAAAAGTACCTTGATATTTTATTCTCGTTCAGCATGGTTCTTGCCATCTCAACTAACGTTCTGTTTTTCCTTTCCACAACTCCATTTTGTTCCGAAGTTCTTGGTGCGGAGAAGTCATGCATATAGCCTTGAGCCCTGCAAAAATTGTTGAACTCATGGTTATCAAATTCTCGACTGTGATCACTCCGCACAGCTTTGATGCAATACCCTTTATCATTTTGAACAAATCTGCAAAATATTTTAAATTCTGTCAGGGCATCATTTTTATGAGAAAGGAAGTAAACCCAACAGAATCTTGAATAATCATCCACAATCACAAATCCATATAGTTTACCACCCAAGCTGTGAGTTCTACTTGGTCCGAAGAGATCAATGTGGATGAGTTCAAGAGGCCTTGATGTGGTCACATCTTGTTTTGATTTGAATGATGTCCTTGTTTGTTTGCCCATGCTGCAAGCTCCACAAACTCCATCATCGACGGCCTTCAACTTGGGCAGTCCAATTACCAAATCATTTCTTGATAATTTCAGCAATACATTGAAACTAGCATGCCCAAGCCGACGATGCCAGAGCCAAGCATCATCATTGTTCCTTGCAATTAAACATAAATTCTCATGAGAGGAATCATTCAAGTCTATCATATAAACATTGTTATACCTGAAACCAATGAACTTTATCTCATGAGTATTCCTATTCAAAACAGTGCAGTGGTTAGAATCAAAAATCACATTGCATCCCTTATCACAAAGTTGGCTTATGCTTAAGAGATTATGTTGCAAACCCTTCACAAGCAATACATTTTCAATGGTATGATTTTGATTCTTACCTATCTTACCTTCTCCGATGATTTTACCTTTGTCCTTACCACCGAATGCTACCGTCCCACCATCCTTTTCATGCAGGTCCACAAACCATTCCTTGTTTCCCGTCATATGCCGAGAGCAGCCACTGTCCAAATACCATTTGTTCCTTTGAGCTCTCGAGTAGACCTGCAATTCAACCAAAGTTCTTATGGAGATTTTGGTACCCAAGCTAGCTTGGGTCCATGATGGTTAGAGGCATGATGCATATATGATCTATTTCTGAATCCAGCAGAATTTTCTTCATCATATTTCAGAATTCTACAATCATACATATCATGACCCATTTTTTCACAATAGAAACAAGTGATGGCTCTTTCTCTTTTTCTCCTTCTACCAACATTTGAAAAGGAGTTATGCATATGTTTCTTTGGTTTGAAGGATGCTGAACTTATGGGAGCCCAATGGGTTGTTTGAGCTTTTGATTTTTCAAGGATGGCAAGGGCATCCTTTAGCTCTTTTATTTGAGCCATTTGAGATTGGCTTTGTTCTTCAGCCTTTATTTTGGCTTCATTGCAAGCAATGCTTTCAAGCTTTTCTTGTTCCATATCATTTTTCAATTCTTCATGCATTTTCAGAAATGTAGATTGTTCTTCTCTCATGCATGAAATCTCTTCTTCAAACAGTTCAATTTTGGATGCAAGAATTTCATTTTCATGCTTCATGTTTTCATTTTCTGATTTTAAAGCATGGCACTCTTCACATGATTTTTTAGCATGCACAAAATGATCAATTTTCTTTTTCAAATTTCTGTTTTCAGATTTGAATCTTTTACATTTTTCATATAAAGATTTATATGCAATTTGCCATTGTTCACAAGTGAGAGTTTCCGGTTCAGAATCTACCTTATCTCCTTCGTCGTCATTTGCCATGAGACATAGATTCTGGACTAGCTCATCTAGTCCATCTTCATTTCCGGATTCCTCCTGATCTTCGTCGCTCCATGTGGCCATCATGGCCTTGGGCTTTCTGAACTTGCCTTTCTTCACCTTCTTGATGAGATCGGGGCACTCACCCCGCATATGGCCGGGTTTCTTGCATTCATAGCAAATCACTTCTTCTTTCCTGCTACTTTCTCCTCTGTTTGGTCCTTGCCTTCTTGGTCCCTTTCTGAACTGACCACCAAAGTTTCTTGTTCTTCTGACGAACCTTCTTGCTCTTTGTGTGATCATGGCAACTAATTCCTCATCTTCAGTGTTGCCAATTGAATCATTTTCACTGCCCTCTGAATCGTGTGGATTCACCTTTAGGGCCATTGTGGTGACAGCTTTCTTTTTCTTGTGATCCTCCTCGCTCCTTTTGATGTTTATCTCGTAAGTCATCAACGAGCCAATTAACTCGTCAGAGTTAAAGTGCTTAGATCCTTGGAGTCTTCAATTACAGTGGCCTTTGTATGCCACTGTGGAGAAAGGGATCTTAGGACTTTTCGGACGAGTTCCTTGTTGGAATATTCCTTGCCAAGTCCCTTTAGTCCATTGGTAATTTCTGTTAGCCTTGCAAACATATCAGAAATTGATTCTTCTGGCTTCATTACGAACAGCTCATAGTCCCGAACTAAGAGGTTGGCCTTTGTTTCCTTGACTTCCGATGTTCCTTCATATATAAGCCGCAGCTTATTCCACATCTCCTGCGCAGAGGAACACGTAGATATTCGTGAGTATTCGTTAGGATGAACAGCACATTGAATTATATTCATAGCCTTAAAATTCGTTGAACACTTCTCTATATCTTCTTCATCCCACTCATTTTCATTTTCAGATAAAACATATGGACCCTTACTTATGACACGCCAGACATCGTAGTCCTGGGCACGTAGGAAAACATACATTCTATTTTTCAATAGGGGTAGTTTGATCCATCAAAGAACGGAGGTCTTTGAATGGAATGCCCTTCGGGCATCATCCCTTTGTTTGCCATTTTAATGGGATCTAGCTCTGACGACCGTGTGGTCGTGATTAAACAGAGACCAAGGCTCGATACCAATTGTTGAGTCCCAAATGTGACAATCAAGAGGGGAGGGGTGAATTGATTGGCTAATAAAAATTTATTCTCTTAAGAAAACTATGCCAATTAACCAAACAACCGCTAATACTTGCACGAACAGGATCACACTCGTGAATGCGTGTGGAATGTGTTTGAATAGCTGTTGTGGTGATCTCTCAACTCACCGTGAAGCCCACTCAATAAGAATCGGAAAATCCACAGCACATGAGACACACGAATTTTTTTAGGTGGTTCGGTTACACAGCCGTGTCCCCTACGTCCACCCCTCACACTTGAGGATTAAAGCTTCACTATCGAGTGAATCACACACACACGCTGTTTAGAACAGCAAACACACACACACATATACGGCTTCCGATCTGGTAGCCAAACGCGCACATGCGCACATACACACACGCACGTTCGTGTTTCCGAACACTAACACCACACACAAGAATCTGAAGTTATGATTACACGAATATTCAAGATCAAGCAAAATGATTCAGAATGAGAAGTTTAGAAAATGATTTATCCTGATCGGAGCTCCCCCTATCACTTCAGCGAATTTCGTCAAACACTTGGTGCAGCCCGATGATCGTTCTTGACGATTGTGCTTGGATGTGGCACGATCTTGAACTTCACGCAGCCAACCAGCAGGATGTCAATTTGGAGCCTTGAATCCCTCTTCTTTCCTTCCCTTTCACGCACACAACAAGGTGGAAGAAGGGCTGTGGCTGCTGGTTGCGACCTGCACTCACAAAGGTTAGAGCAAAAACCCAAATTCAGGAAGATACGAATTCTGCTTGGGGTTTTCATCCCAATAGGATTATATATATGCTAAGGGCGGTCAAGGGATGTCTAGGAGACAAGATCCGCACATCAAGGAGTGGTTTAGGGACAGCCACACAAGTGTGGTTTGACAATAAGCTCGTATGGATAAGACTCCACATTCACGGCGTCGCCCAGACCAGAAAGGGTCGACCCTTGGGGTCGACCCTCGTGAGGGGCCAGATGGGCCTGGCAGCATGGGTCGACCCTCTCAAGAACCGTTGCTGTCTACACAAAACAGGCTTCTGGATTTTACAGGGGTCGACCCTTGGGGTCGACCCTCACTGGAGCCAAAACAAGTTGAGCGGAAAGGGTCGACCCTTGGGGTCGACCCATGATCAAACCGGTTCTGGAAATTAATTCCATGAGTAGGGGTCGACCCTTGGGGTCGACCCATTCAAATGGGAATCTGTCTGGCAGGGGTCGACCCTTTTTCCTGAACTTCCAAATATGATGATAAAAAGAGCTAAGTCCAGGGGGTTCAAGATGGGGGATAAAAACATGAATGCTCCACATTTAGAAATAAGTTCTAACAAATTAAATGAGGATTTAGGATCGATCTCACCAATCGTCCTTCAGTCGTCAAGGAGCTTTTGCCATATTGTTTTGTCCTGTCAAAAATAAGGTTTGAATTAATTCCACATTTGGCACATTGAAACCAAAATACTTACATTGAGTTGCTGTTCTTGAGCCTTCTTGAATAGCATGTCTTCAAGTGATGTGTTCATTTCCAGAGCGTAGTTATGCTCATTTTCAGTTCATACAAAACCATTTGATCATCATCAAAAAATCATAAGTCATATACATGAGGAGGGGGTTCAACAAGAACAATTAGCAATATTTTTTTGTTTTTGATTTCTTTAACACATAAGGACAAGGATTCATTTAAGCTCTTGATTTCATTTTCTAGATTCAAGATATGCAATTCAGAATTAGCAATCTCTTCTTCACATGACGCAATTTTCTCATTCAACAAAGAGTTAACAGTTTTGTAACTTGCGACATCCTGTTCTAAAACATGAGGATTTTCAAGATCATCAACAACATGTTTTCCTTTTTCAAACATATGGAGTTTATCAACCAATAAACTATTTTGATTTTTCAATTTCTGAACCTCTTCAGCAAGTTTTTCATTTTGATAACTCATATTTTCATCAACCATTTTATTCATAGTTTCATTGCATTCAAATTTATCATTCACGTTCTTAAAGCTTTCTATTTCATGTCTTAGCTCCCTTAACCAATCAGATTTGTCAACAGACATGTATTTTTCATTTTCAAGGACAAGTAATTTTTCAGACATTGCTTTGTTTAGATGCTGTAACGCTTCATTCTCCTTAGCAAGTTCAGTGCATTTTTCACATGAAGGATTATCAACACAATAGTTCTCTATTTTCTTTTTCAATTTCTTGTATTCATATTTTAATGATTTGTATCTATCAAACAGTTCATCATATGCATTCATCAACTCATCATAGCTAAGTTCATCTTCTTCCGCAGAATCAGAGTTTACCTTAGAGTTTTCCTCGCTTTGGCGATCATTGCCGTTTTTACCGCGAGACACTCATCAACATTATTTTCTTGGGCTTCGCTTAGCCAATCCCAGATTTCTTTGGCTGTCCTGCAAGATAAAACAAATGGAAATTATTTAGTGTCCAAGGCAGCCTTAAGGGCATTCAAGACAAACAAATTATCGAAATTCATTCTCTTATGTTCATCAGTCAATCTCAATTCATTTTTCGGTAAAACATGTGGACCATGAGAGATTAATTTCATGAGTTTCGGATCAAAGCCAGTAATCCAAACACAAAACTTTCCTAGCCATGAAGCATAGTTAAAACCATCAAAGATAGGAACTACATTCAAATTAGCCATCATGAAATGATCTTTTCTCCTAGACCGTAAGGTCCGCTAATAAAAAAATCAGAGAGTGGGCTCTGGTACCAATTGTTGGCCTAGAGAGATGGCGGACAAGAAGGGGGGTTGAATTGTCCCCTTGCCGAGATGGCGGATTTTAAAAACTTTCTTAACTGATTGCAACAGATATAAAATTAACTACGTTGATTAACTAAAACTCAAGTGAGATTAAAGATATTCTCTCAAGCTTTCCGATCTCACTCGAATAGTTAATGCAACTAAACAAAAAAATTACACTCACCACAGATTACGGATGTAGCAGTGTGTGACAGTGCAGTGAATTAAGAACCTATATAATGAACCTGTGAAGGGAGATAGAAGAAATGGCCAAACACACAGGCAATCACACAAGACACACAGGTTTTTAGGTGGTTCGGGACCACGACGGGCTCCCTACGTCCACCCCTCACCCAACCGGGTGAGGCTTCACTCCATGCTACAAAAAGTAGCAACATGGGGACGAGCCCCAACCACACACACGCTGCTTCCGCAGCAATACACACACGGGGACAAGCCCCAACATGCTGCCACTGCAGCACACATACACACAACATTGGGGAACACACCCCGGACACTAAAACCACATGGAGACGTAGCTCCATACACACACAAGGATATATCGAGTTTAAAACAACAAGAAGATGTACAATAACGCCCACAAGAGTATGTAAATGAAGATAAATTATGAAGCACTCATGGAAATAAACATCAAGAGGATGTAGAAATATCTCCTTGGTTCTCTAATAGAAATAAGCAGATCTTTCTTGAAGCTTAGGTTTGAGAAAGCTGAATCCAGAGGTAGTCAGAGTAGACGATCTTCCTTCTTGAAGATTAAATGTGTGTTCCTTCAAATCCAAGCTCCTATCATATCTGCAAACACCAAGAACAGATAAATCGATATGCTCAACACTATGCTTTAATTAAAAGGGATATCACAAGTAAGTGGATAGAAGATATATAATGTTTCCCCCTTTGAATATCCGAAGAATCCCTTCAAAAGAAGGTAGGGTGCGCTGGAAATGATGAATCACAGAGTGGAAGTAGCCAGGGTTGTAGAACGAAATGCCCAAAACAGCAAATCACGGAGAGCAGCAGCAGCAGCCTCCAGATTGAAGCTCTGGTTCGTGGAAGACGATCTCTGCGGCTTCTTCTTCCTCCTACAGGTAGTGGCGTCGCCCTTCTCCTCCTTCACGTTCTTCTTCTCCTGTAAAAGGGATACAACAAATAAGCCCCAAGGGATGTTCTTCCGATGGAAATCGCAGCTTCTATATACTCAAGGAAAAACAAGCACAAAAGACTTGATAGCCCATGTGAAAACCCTTCAATCCAACACCCAATAGATAGGAGAAACCCTAAGGCTATTGGGGTAAAAAGCCCCAAGCAATCGGATCTCAAAATGGGCACTTCGTAATCAATCCGAAAATCATGATCCGGACGAACCAGAGAAATTGTCGACTCATGGAGTCGACACTTTTCTCACCACGTTCTGTCCCGTTATATAAAAACAGGACCCGGGTGAACTTGTCGACTCATAGGGTCGACACTTTTCACCAGAGGTTCTGTTTTCTTTGAAAACAGACCTCTGGCCTGTAAGTGTCGACACTAGGAGTCGACACTTGCAACCAGAAGTGTAGGAGTCGACACTTGTAACCAGAAGTGTCCAGCCAGCAAGCTGGCTAGAAAGTGTCGACTCCTTGAGTCGACACTTTCACTGACAGCCGAGAAAACTACTTTAAATCAAAATGAAAGGTCTAAAGCCTTCAACCAAGATTAAACCCCTATAATTAACACATGATATGCCAATAGAATGACATGCAATGAGGGGTCTTAAAAACACAAATCAAACAATATTTAACAAGGATATTTAGCAACCAAAATAAGCATGATGCAACATGAGCCTCGATTCAACAAGGGATAATTAAGCAATCAAATAAACCCCAAGGCCAAAATACATGAACCGAATCCAACCAAGGCACATGGAAATATATTCAACCATAAAGACTTGAGATTGACAAGGAAACGTGGGAAGCTAAAAGACCATCAACAATCTTCAAGACAGTCAAGTAGAGCATGCATGAGACTCTTGCAAACCCAGTACATGAAAAAACATTTCAAACCCAATCAAGGTATAGATAATCAAATTCAGAACCAAAGTCAAATTCAGAAGCAAAGTCTTACCATGGATCCATGACTTTGAGGACTATATGAACCTGCACTTAATGAAAATCCAACAGCATGTCAATATTGAACCAATGTAACTGAATGCTCAATCACATTGACAAAGCTTGTTCATCCAGCTTGCTTATACATTGAAATGGAATTATGTATATGAATTTGATTCATATCCATCTAGCCAATTTAAAACTCAAGCTAGCAATCCAAAATTGCTTCATATATGTAAAAGCCAAAAACATTGTTCCAAACATCACCAAGAACAACCGTGAACTCATGGAATGGGTTACACCTTTGAAAGCACAGATGCCATACCATTTATGAAGCTTGAACAACTGACATGAGATCCTCAATGTCTAAATGCATGAGGACACTAGAGAATCCAGTTTCAACAACGGTTCAAGCAAACCTTGACCACTTTGATATCTAGTCACGCATGAACTATAAAAGCAGTCCAGGGCAAACTGAACTCTTACAATCCAATGTAAGCAATCCAAGTTCAGTTCAGCAAATCTAAATGCAGTCCAAGACATTCAAGTTCAGTCCAATTAATTCAAGCACAATCAAACGCAATCTAAACTTAACTCCTTCACAGGCAATATGAGTAGACACAAATCCATTTAACAAGTTCAGTCCAAAGCATGCACTCACATGATTTAGAACCATCTTAAGCAATTTGATTATGCCATATGACAATCCACTGAGAGTCATAGTTTTCACATGAAATCACCAATGCAAGAGTCAACATAAAGGATATATACATGAAGGACCATGCTTCATAACAAAGTAAGAACCAAAGCTCAAGGAGCCAAGGGTCGACCCATGGGGTCGACCCATCCCAAGGAGAATGGAAAACTGCCGTAGCAGTCCAATGTAATCAAATGAACTAACCAACAGAATATCATGCAAGAGCAGTCATAAAATCAATACCCAGTAATCTCATGCACAGCACGCATGAGTCAACATAAGAAATGCATTCATGAAGGACCATTGACTTTCAATCTGCAAAACAAGATATCATCATGTTAGCTTGTTTATCATGAAGCCGCCATCAAACATAAAACACACAATATATTGGAATCATCAAAACCATTGCCAAAGATAATGAGGGGGCGCACAGAACCCAACAGGCTTACCTTTCCGGAGGGAATCCCTGGGATTAAAGAGTTGTAGGCTTTCTCTTTAGAGTAGTGGGAATCTTAAGAGGCCATGGGGCGAGGGTGTTACGTCCATGGCATGAACTCTTACTGTTGTGGGACTCTTGCTCTCCCATTATCCTCATGGACTTTCCACTCTCAGATGGTAGCGCAAAGTTTGCTTACACTTATATGGGATAAGTGCCTGACTACGGGGAATCTGCTCTGGTCTATCATAAGGGCGAGGAGTCCCAGTGAAGGGCTGATCTATGGTGGATTAGAGATATCACCCTTCTAGGTACGAGCTTCGAGCATGACATTCCAGCCTCGGGCATCCCTGAGGGAGCATCTTATTCACCTTTTATTGTCTCGATCGATGGCGCGCCTGGGTTCCTCTAAAGCAAAAGGGAGGCTTCTGCATGGCCGACCGTGCCAAGGCTTGGTGGGCCTCGTTTGTGCCCTTGACTAAGCAGGCCCTCAATATAGAACTGGGCTATCACTTACTGTGTCACGCAGGCCTTTATGGGCCGCTGGGCCGTGAAACATTGGGCCGCAAATCTTCCCCTCTCCACTTACTCCCCCTACTCCGACTCGGGAGTAGAGTTCATGTTGGACTTTTCGGCAAGGGTGGGAATTGGTTATCATGAGCTATCCCCGCCGCAATCATAAGGCCCATAAATGCGGTTGCCCTAAGGCGTGGGGGCTCGAGGGAAATTGTAACGCCCCAGATTTTTTTTTTCATTTTTTCGGATCAGGATCTGTGGGTTTCGGAGCGCCCTTATGAGTCTCGGAATGTGTTTTGTACTTTACTCGGGTTTTTGGCTGTCGAGCCTTCGAAACCCTGTGCAGGGTGAACCGACGTGTTGTCGGGCTCCGGGATGTTGCAGGCGCGTTGTGCACTTTTCGAGGATCATGGGGAGTATTTTTTTCCTAATTTTATATTTTTCAGATTTTAAAATCACGAATTGGTTTTCTATTTAAACCAACACACCCCTCTCTCTCTCCTCACTTCTCATTCTCTCCCTCTCTCTTCTCTTTCTCATCCCCTATTCTCCGGGCAGTCGACAGAGGCGGAGGCGGGCGAGGTGGAGATGGCGTGAGGGTGAGGAGTGCGAGGATGGTGCGAGGATCGAGGCAGTGGAGGGGCGGCAGTTCGTTCGCAAGTTCATGAACCCGACGGCGTTCTAACGGCGTTTTCACGAGGAAACGGCGATCTCGGCTCTCGAAATCTTTGATGGAGGTAGAGGGATGGTTCCCTAACCCTTGTACTTCCTTTCCTGTGGATTTGGTAGCCTGAGGTGAACCGAGAGGGTTTATTTCACGTGGGGGGTTTAAAAGCATGATTTTAGGGTGAGTGTCAGATTCATCATATTGATCACATTTTTGGGATTTGAATGGCACCTCTTGGTGGTCCAGAGGCCGAGGAATGATTTCCCCATGATGACTGTATGACCCTGAGTCTTTCGGATCCTTGTCGGAGAGTTTTGAATCGCTTTTGTGGGTCTTGAGTTGTGTTTTACGATCCGCGTAAATTTTTCTCTCGTACTAGTTACGGAATCCCGTGGTGAGTTTACTGTTCAATTCATCAACTCGAGGATGCCACAGTTGCATTGAATTCTTTCCGAGGATCGTTTAGACTATTTTTCCATATTTTTCTGAATTAGTCCATTTTCGGACCAAAACTCAGATTTTTACGAAAATTAGGAAAATTCCTAATTTCCTTTCTTTTTATTCCTTTTCTCTCCTTCCTCTCTCCTCACCGTCGCTCACTCTCTCCCTCACGTTCTCTCTCCTCTCTTCTCCTCTCTGCGCGGGACGCGCGACCGTGGCGAGGTGCTTGAGGCAGGGACGTCGTGGAGTTGACCTGGCGCGTGATGGTCTGAAGGATTGAGCGTGGCGTTGGCGCGATCCCTCGGTGGATTCAAAGTCGGTGTGTCGAGCTCGTGAGATGATTTTCGGCGTGGTTTAGTCCCTTCGGTGCGCGAGAACTTTGGTGAAGGTAGGGAGATGGACGTCTTACCCTTCTTCTGCGTTCTCCCGCGATTTCGAGCTATCCGGTGCGAGAACGAGCGGGTTTAGCCTTGTTTTGGGCGAAAGCATGTTCGGGAGGTGTGAGACGAGTTCGCCTTCCCAGATGACGATTTTTAGTGTAATCGGTCTCATTAGATTCCCTGGCATGTTAGCATTCCATTTCCGCTAGTTTTGTGGCGATTGGTTGTCATTTGGGACCGGTGTGAGCCCGGGAACCCACGTGACTCATTTAGGGTCAATTCGATGAAATCGCCAGTTTCTTGTGTTTTTGGTGTCAAAATGATCCCTTCCGGTCTGTGGAAGGTTTGTATGCTATTTAGGGTTGTTTCCCCTTCGTTTAGAAGCGAATGGGGCGTGGAACGGCCGGGATCGGCCATTCCCCTATTTTACCCGCCGTAACGCCTTAGCGGTCCTTCTAATGACCGCTAGGAGTCGCCTGACGGTCTATTGGAGACCGCTAGGCTGCGTTGGGTGTCGAGTCGGTTCATTGTCGGTTTGGGTCTTGGCGGTCATGCGATTGACCGTTTGCGTCGGCTAGCGGCCCAATGGAGGACCGTTAAGCCCTTTCCAGCGGTCCATTGTTAGACCGCTACGAATTGTGTATTATGTCGGTTTGGCCAAGCGGCCTTACGATAGACCGCGAGGCTAGATGTGGTGGTACATAGTTAGACCGCTTGGCACCGTTTATGTCGGTTCGAGAAGTCGGTTTAGGCTAGTGGCCTAAACTTAGACCGCCTCTTTGTTGTAGCGGCTCTTCGATAGACCGCTACCTTTAATTTGACCGAAGTCAATGTTTTAAGTCGGTTTGAGTTGGAGTCTCTGGTGGCCAATTAGTAGCCCGCTAAGCTCCATGTGACGGTTCTATTATGGACCGTTTAGTGGCTTGACTAGTTAATTCGGTTCGGGGTTGACTGGGTCTGGCGGCCTAGTGTATGACCGCTACAGTCACCTTGCGGTCCTTCTTATGACCGCCAGCGTCTGTGTTCTCTGTGTGAGGGTAACAGTTCATTAGCTTACTACTTGGTTTACCTAGCGGCCTGCCATATGACTGTTTACTTCTTAGAGCTTTGTTTTCCATTGTTTGGCCTCCAGTTGTCTTGGCTTTGCCTTGTGGTTTGCCTATTATCCCGTGGATATCTTGGATGTCCTATGAGGGCGATGACCATGTTGAGAGGTGGCCGGGGAGTGCCATTGTATTCCGTGGTGTTCTGTGCTGTTTCAGGGTCATTATTAATGTCTGGTCAACCCGGTGTGATCCAGTAGTTGACATGTGACTCATGAATATCTCGGTGATCCGGTATGGATCGAGACATGGTTTTAGACGCCTTGAGGTATCATCTTACCTCAATTTACGTGTCCATGTGTTTTGAGGGTCTTGGTGATCCCTCTGATCTCCGTAATTCGTGTAAAGCGGAGGCATGGATCGGGTGATCCAATACTATTTTCTTTATCGGTGTTTTCTCGTGATGTGGCTTGGGAATTAGACCGATTGGCGGCTTATTACTGCTATATGCGACGATCTTGACCCCGAGTCTTCTGACTCAAGGATCGTTGTGGTAGCAGGTCTAGTTGTCTATCTTGAGTCCAACGGCAGTCTGGTATGCTACCTTGTGTCTGGTGCTTCGTAGTACGTGTGATAGTGCGTGCTAGCCTGTCCGTACTTCTGCACTAAGGTTTTGGAGTCTCTGTGTGTCTTGTGAGCCTCCACTAGTCGTAGTCTGACGACACACGCGTTCCAGTGTGTTGGCCCACCTCGGAGTGGTGGCGGGGCAGTTCCTGATAGACGGTTCAGAAGCTAGTTTTTGTGGCCTCCCTTGCCTTACAGTAGCGTCCTACTGGGGGAGAAAGCTAGCTAGAAGCCAGGCTCAAGGCATTGAGCTTGTGTGTGCACACGTGGTTAGGGGCAGTTGGACAAACGCCGACGGGCGTCACCCTGACTAGTCACTCGTTACTGGGGTACCCGGTTCCTAGTTCTGTGGTACCGTTGCTCCTTGTACTTGGTGCGGTAGTTCCTCGTACTTGGTTTGTGAGTATCTCAGTTACCGTCCTTCTAGATGTGTGGGAGATACTTGTGGCACAGAGTAAGACGTCAGTGGACGCATCTGGCTGTTCTTCTAGTGAGGAGGTGCTCTTGTCACTTGACGCATGACTCTCGTGATTCTCGTGTCTCATGATGTGTGTTTCCGTTATTAGTTTCCGAGTAGCCTGTGAGTGGCTTTACTCGAGGCCTAGTCTTATGTAGCATACACGACGATCTAGTTGTGTATGTTTGTGTCTATGTCTGTGTAGGTCTTTTGTAGGGGCTTTTGCCTGTTTTGTTAGGCTCTAGCTTTGAAGCTTGTGTCTGGTTGATGGATCGGTAACACCCGACTTTGTGAGATCGGGGTTGGCCTGTCTGTTGCTGTTTGGAATAGCTTAGAGGACCGTGGTTTGGTCAGCGGCCATGTTTCTGGTTAGTACGGATTCTCTCTCTCTTTAGCTGTTCTTTCTTTTGCTTACTCCTACTTTTTACAGCTTTACTTTTGTAGTTACTGCTCTTGCTCCAGTTCTTTCCTGTTTAGCTTGTTGTTCCGTGTTACTGCGTTGTTTCCAGTGGGGATCTGCGTGACCCCTACTGAGCCAGTGACACGAGGCTCACCCTTGCTTTTCAGATGTGGACTTCTTCTTCGTGGTGATTCGTGACGCGGTGCATCAGTTCGTTGTTGCCAGCTTTTCCAGCGTTCTCTGCATCGGGATTCCCCTAACTTTCAGTGTACGTTTTGATTTCTGTTGGTCTGTACTTGTTGCCTTTTTTTGGACTGGACTCTGTTAATTTAAAGTGTTAATTGAAAAAGTAATTTTATTTCTTGCTACTTTAGCAAACCTGATGATTGAAATATTAATTGCTTACTGCTTTATCTAGGACTTTAATGTACCCCAGTCACTCCTTTGAACATGTACTAGCCATGCTACGAGCAGCTTACCAATAAGGACCCACAACAATAGCAACAATAATCTTGGGAAATGCATCTCAAGGACCGCGATCACATCTCGAGACAACAACATCCAAGAAAATATAGAGGAAGAAAAGGGTACTCGACCAGCAAATATGCCGACAGATTCCCCCTAATCCTCTCACATGCCAGTGCCAACAACCATAACGTCTCCAGCAACGGCACAGCAACCAACAACATCAAGGCACAAATAGCCAAGACGGCAATCACAACGAGGAAGGCAACCTCTCGGCCAGCCAGAATCTTCCAACTTCACGATCCTGAACCATGGGTTATCAGCCCACACGCTTCCACTGCACGCTCAACACACGCACACAGGCATTAAGGACAACTCGGCATCAGCATCTCAGCACACACTCGACGCTATCGCAATACATGAAACTACAATATACCACGCCTCGAGTACCGATCCTGCTAATAGCCGATCACAAGTCGCCAAAGTGCATACCATGAACAGCACCAGCTTCAGCACAAACCATAATGGAACGCTAATCTCAGCTTATCCTCACGTCCTGGAATGATTACTGAACCCTTATCGCACAACAACTATGATGACCCGGATCCCGGATACCAGATATACCCGATAGGACTACCGAGCAGACTCGATACCACTTGGAACCCGTGAAGTTCCCCAAGAGCAGTAAAGCTCCTAAGGGATAAAAGGATTATCGTGTAGTATATTGAAGCCACAAAGATATAACAGTAAGCAATTAAATTTCATTAGATCGGTTTGCTAAAGTAGCAGAAATAAAATTACTTTTTAATTAATAGTTCAAATTAACAATTATACTAGAGTCCAGTCCAAAGGAAAGACAAGCAGTACAGTCAACAGAAAGAAAAACGTACACTGAAGTTGGGGGGAGCCCGACGCAGGTACCGTTGGCAACTACGAACTCGCCACACCAGGCACCGCGGAAGAAGAACGATGCCACCCACCTGAAAAGCAGGGGTGAGCCTCGTGTCACTGGCCCAGTAGGGGTCACGCTGATCCCCACTGAAAAACAACGTAGTAACACGCTAAAACAGCAGGTAAACAGCAGGAGTAGTAAAGCAGGAAAACTAAGCTACAAAGCTGTAAAAGAAGACCGGAAACGGAAGGAGTAGGACCAGCTAAAAGAAAAGGGAAAAGTCGTACCGAACAAGCGTGGCTACCGAACTAGCCTTGGCTCCCTGAACTACTCCAAACAGCAATAGAAAGGTGAACTCTGATCTGACAAGGTCAGGAGTTGCCGATCTGTCGGGCCTACAAAGACAGGCAAAAAGAGCCTAACCTAGACAGACATAGATGCCCTAAAGCATACACGACTCGATTACCGTGCACGCTCTTCTAGACAGGACCACACACACACACACGAGTAGAACGTCGTGGACTCTACACAACACTGACCTCGGGCAAGACCGCGAGACGGCTAACCTGGAAAGGTCATGACGTACGAGAAATGCGAGAGTCACGTGTCACGTGACGGAAGCACCCCCTCACTAGAAGAACAGCCAACTGCGTCCACTGACGTCTTATGCTGCGCCTACAAGTGTCTCGTCTACTATGCCACTGAGCACACGGTAGAGACTAAGACACTGTAACCAGAACAAGAACTACAGTCGTGAGTTACTAGACAACAAGGCGACGACCGTCGGCGTCAGTCCAAGCCCCTGACCACGTGTGCACACACCGACTCTTGCTGGAGAGCCAGGCCTCTAGCTAGTTTTCCCCACCCAGCAAGATGCCACTGTACAGCGGGGGCCCACGGAAACTAGCTTAAAAACCATATATCAGGAACTGCCGCGCCACCACTTCCAGGTGGGTCGACACGTCATAACGTGTTGCCAGGCTACGACTAGTGGAGGCTCACTAGACAAAGAACTATGAAACAAGAGTGTTGTAGTACAGACAGGCAAGGAAGCACTGTCACACGTAGTACGAAGTACCATGGCAACACAACGACTACCAACAGACTCAGGATAGGGCAACTAGACCTGCCAACACAATGATCCTTGAGTCTCACGACTCAGAGTCAAGATCATCGTACAAAGTGGAACAAGTCACCAATCGGTCTATTCCTAAGCCAGAGGGAATGACACAGTCGAAGGAAATGACTCACGAAGATCTGAGGGAACACCGAGAACCCTCAGCACATCTGGACACACAAATTGAGGTAAGATGATGCCTCAAGGCATCCAGAACCATGTCTCGGGCTGGACAGAACCGCCGAGACACACACAAGGTTGCCTGTCAACCAATGGTGACCCCGGGTTGACCGTAACCAGACAATGACGACTCTACAGTAGGAAAGAGGATCCTACCTCAAGCAAGAAGACTCCTGGCTACCTTCTAATGTAGTCTTACCCCTCATAGGATGTCAAGAGACATCCACGGAATAGTGGACAGACCACAAGGTCAAACCAAGACATATCAGAAATCGAAACACTGGTAAACCATCCTCTGGGAGGCAAACGATCTATCTCTCGGCCGCTTAACGACATAAGTAGTCAAGGAAGAAGTCGTTGTGCTCACGGAGGTACTAAGGACTCTGGCGGTCGAGGGTTGGGTAGCCAGGGCACTGTGGCGGTCAAGGAATAGGCCGCAAGACACAGTTGACCCCGAACTGACTTACCCCGTCAAACCACCGTAGCGGTCTAATATAGACCCGCTACACGGACCTGGCGGTCAAAGAATGAACCGCCACACAAACCGCCTTACAACTTTGACCTAAGTCAAACGGACTATAGCGGCCGAAGGAAGGCGCGCTACATCAAAGAAACGCCTGAAGGTTGGGCGGCTAGAGCCAACCGACATAGACCTCTGACCCAGTCAAACAACATGTGGCGGCCTAAGAAAGGCGCGCCACGACACTCTGGCGGTCAGAGCTAGAACCGCCAGAATGAACCGACAAATGTTAATATCGAGAAATAGCGAAGCTTTGGCGCACCAGCACAGGGGCGCCAGAGGCAAGAGGCGGTCCAAGGTTGGGCCGCCACCCTTACCGAACCTCGATCTGACCGACACGCTAAGAGATGTGGCGGTCTCTCATGGGGCCACCAGAGACCTATAGCGGTCACTGGAACGGCAGCCAAAGCGATACGGCGAGAAAACTAGGGAAAAGGCCGATGTCGGCCGTTCCACGCCCCATTCGCGTCTAAACGTAGGGGAAACAGTCCTAAACGGTGAAAAACACCTTCCACAAGCCGGAAGGGTCACATGCAACCATTCATTCGCGAGAAATGGGCGATTCCAATGAATCGACCCAAATTGGGTCACCGGGGTTCCCGGACTCCTACAGGCCTCGAATGACGACCAATCACGACGAAACTTACGAGAACGGGATCCAGACATCCGGAGGGTTCGTTTGATACCAATTTAACTAAAAACGGTCGCCGTTTTCCGGTGAACCCTATGAACTTTTAAAATCACGATTTTACCTAAACGAGCCTAAACTCACCTGTTCTAGCACCGAACAACACAAAATTGTAGGGGAACGCGCAGGAGAAGTAGGTGATCCATCTCCCTATCTCCACAGAAGAAATCGTGCGCCGAAGCGACTAAACCGTGCCGAAAATGTCTCACGAACGAAACCGCGCCGGCTTTGAATCCACCAAGGGATCGCACCGCGCCACGCTCCAATCGCCGCTCCATCCCGCGTCCCGATCACTCCATCGCGTCCCCGCCTCGGCCAGCTCTCCACGGTCGCGCGCCCCACGTCGAACGGCCCAGAGATGAGAGAGAACGAAGAGAGAGAGAGGATCGTGAGAAATGAGAGGGAGTAGAGAGGAAGAAGAAATAAAAAGAAGGAAAATTAGGAATTTTCTAAATTTTTGAAAATTTGATAATTGAGCCAAAAATGGACTAATTTAGAAAAATACGTAAAAATAGTCGAAACGATCCTCTCGACGAGTACATTGCAACTGCGGCGTCCACGAGTCAATGAACTAAGAAATAAACTCACCACAGGGTTCCGTAACTAGTACGAGAGAAAGATCCACGTGTATCGTAAAACTCAACTCAGCACCCACAAAAGCGATCCAAAACCCTCCGAAGAAGATCCGAAAGACCTAATAAGAATTTGGTAAGAATCTAGGGCATTACATCCTCCCCTCCTTTAAGAAATTTCATCCTTAGAATTTAAGTCTAGCAAAGGAGAAGCAGGGAAGAACAATCCCAAGACACAACTTGAAACAACACGAATCTCGAGAAACATAATTCAGAAGGACATAGTCAGACCATAATCACAAGTACACGCTCTAGATCGAGCACGACACAAGTGAACACAAATCTGACACCTCCGAAACAAGGCAACGTCGTTTACGTCTCACAGGAAAGGAGACACGACCCATGACACGATGACAGATATCGATAGAACAAAATGATAGACACGGTAAGCATCAGCTTAAACAAGGAAGCATAGTCCTCACAGCTGACCGCTCGACACATCATCGGCCCCAGTGCCAAAGGCAACAGGGAACACCTGGCACACAGGACGCCAACGACAGTACCAGACCACAATCACAATTAGGTCAGTCCTCATTCAGATATTACATCTGATCGAGTCGCAAGCTAACTCTACCAGGAGAAGAGAGTACAGCAAAGCTAACCGACAAGACCTGGTCCACATAGTGCCAAGACAAATACATAAAATCATAGAGAAACAATGATAAAATGACAACAACAGAAGCACTTGCAGGATCTCGGCTCCGTACTGAACACAGAACCATGGAACACAATTGCAAGCTGGGTCACATCAAGGCACAATAACAGCTGAACACACCACCATGAGGGACTAGTCATGCATCGAGTAGCTCACCAAGAAAAGACCCACGACAACGAGAACGATAATATTAGGGAACACATCTCAAGGACCACGATCACGTCCTGAGAGCACAAGACCCAAGACACCAATACTAAGGCTTACCTCGAAAAGACTCCACCAAACAAGATGAGAGGAATCAAGCTCAACCAACAGAAGCTCACGAGGAAGGAAAATCCTAGGTCGCCTGAGCATCTTATCAATCAAGGGAATCTAATCGAGCACTTCGACAGAAGCGAGACACATCAGGAGCTGCACGGACTTAGCTGGGACGACCAAAATAACGTAAGAACGTGTACGGCCATCAGACCAACGCTAAAAGTCAACAGCAATCTGAACAAACCACGGGAAATCTCGAACAATGTACTACAGATGCAAGCCTACCGGCGAACTCTGCCAAGTACAACACAATCAAAATAAACACCATGATGAAAAAGAGCATCCTGTCGCATCCTGACGAGAGCAAAACCATCTCGTACAGTGCCAACATGGCACGCACAAGATAGCACACGGAAAACGAAGCGACAAAGACTCACAAACCCAATGCCAGCTGAAGACTGTACTGGACTTTCAGGACTCTGGAAACTGTATATCTCGGATTCCCATGTACTTCACACAATAATGCTCTGATACCAGCTATGACGACCCGGATCCCGGATACCGGATATACCCGATAGGACTACCGAGCAGACCCGATAGCACTTGGAACCCGTGAAGCCCCCCAAGAGCAGTAAAGCTCCGAAGGGATAAAAGGATTGTCGTGTAGTACATTGAAGCCACAGAGATATAATAGTAAGTAATTAAATTTCATTAGATCGGTTTGCTAATGTAGCAGAAATAAAATTACTTTTTAATTAACAGTTCAAATTAACAATTATACCAGAGTCCAGTCCAAAGGAAAGACAATCAGTATAGTCAACAGAAAGAAAAACATACACTGGGGTCGGGGGGAGCCCGACGCAGGTACCGCTGGCAACTACGAACTAGCCACACCAGGGACCGCGGAAGCAAAATGATGCCACCCACCTAAAAAGCAGGGGTGAGCCTCTTGTCACTGGCCCAGTAGGGGTCACGCGGATCCCCACTGAAAAACAACGTAGTAACACGCTAAAACAGCAGGTAAACAGTAGGATTAGTAAAGCATGAAAACTAAACTACAAAGCTGTAAAAGAAGACCGGAAACGGAAGGAGTAGGACCCGCTAAAAAAAGGGAAAAGTCGTACCGAACAAGCGCGGCTGCCGAACTAGCCTCGGCTCCCTGAACTACTCAAGACAGCAATAGGAAGGTGAACTCTGATCTGACAAGGTCAGGAGTTGCCGATCTGTCGGGCCTACAAAGATAGGCAAAAAGAGCCTAACCTAGACAAACACAGACGCCCTAAAGCATACACGACTCAATTGCCATGCACGCTCTTCCAGACACGACCACACACACACACACACGACTAGAACGTCATGCACTCTACACAACCCTGACCTCGGGAAAGACCGTGAGAGGGCTAACCCGGAAAGGTCATGACGTACGAGAAACGTGAGAGTCACGTGTCACGTGACTGAAGCACCCCCTCACTAGAAGAACAGCCAACTGCGTCCACTGACGTCTTATTCTGCACCTACAAGTGTCTCGTCTACTATGCCGCTTAGCACACGGCAGAGACTAAGACACTGTAACCAGAACAGAAACTACAGTCGCCAGTGACTAGACATGGTGACGCCTATCGGCATCAGTACAAGCCCCTGACCACGTGTGCACACACCGACTCTTGCTGGAGAGCCAGACCTCTAGCTAGTTTTCCCCACCCAGCAGGACACCACTGCACAGCGGGGGCCCACAGAAACTAGCTTAAAAACCGTATATTGGGAACTGCCACGCCACCACTTCCAGGTGGGTTGACACGTCATAACGTGTCGCCATGCTATGACTAGTGAAGGCTCACTAGAAACAGAACTCTGAAACAAGAGTGCTGTAGTACAAACAGGCAAGGAAGTACTGTCGCACGTACTACGAAGCACCATGGCAGCACAACGACTGCCAACAGACTCAAGATAGGGCAACTATACCTGCCAACACAATGATCCTTGAGTCTCACGACTCGGAGTCAAGATCATCGTACAAAGCGGAACAAGCCGCCAATCGGTCTATTCCTAAGCCAGAGGGAACGACACAATCGAAGGAAACGACTCACGAAGATCTGAGGGAACACCGAGAACCCTCAGCACATCTGGACACATAAACCGAGGTAAGATGATATCTCAAGGCGTCCAGAACCATGTCTCGGGCTGGACAAAACCGCCGAGACACACACAAGGTTGCCTATCAACTAATGGGTGACCCCGAGTTGACCGGAACCAGACACTGATGACTCTACAGTAGGAAAGAGGATCCTACCTCAAGCAAGAAGACTCTTGGCTACCTTCTAATGTAGTCTTAGCCCTCATAGGATGTCAAGAGACATCCACGGAACAGTGGACAGACCACAAGGTCAAACCAAGATATATTAGAAATCGAAACACCGGTAAACCATCCTCTGGGAGGCAAACGATCTATCTCTCGGCCGCTTAACGACATAAGCAATCAAGGAAGAAGTCGTTGCACTCACGGAGGTACTAAGGACTCTGGCGGTCAAGGAATAGGCCGCTAGACACAGTTGACCCCTAACTGACTTACCCCGTCAAACCACCATAGCAGTCTAATATAGACGTTCTACATGGACCTGGCGGTCAAAGAATGAACCGCCACACAAACCACCATACAACTTTGACCTAAGTCAAACGGACTGTAGCGGCCGAAGGAAGGCGCTCTACATCAAAGAAACGCCTGAAGGTTGGGCCGCTAGAGCCAACCGACATAGACCTCTGACCTGGTCAAACAACATGTTGCGGCCTAAGGAAGGCGCGCCACGACACTCTGGCGGTCAGAGCTAGAACCGCTAGAATGAACCGACAAATGTTAATATCGAGAAACAGTGAAGCTTTGGCGCACCAGCACAGGGGCGCCAGAGGCAAGAGGCGGTCCAAGGTTGGGCCTCCACCCTTACCGAACCTCGATCTGACCGACACGCCAAGGGATGTGGCGGTCTATCGCGGGGCCGCCAGAGACCTGTAGCGGACACTGGAACGGCCGCCATAGCGATACGGTAGGAAAACTAGGGGAAAGGTTGATCTCGGCCGTTCCACGCCCCATTCACATCTAAATGTAGGGGAAACAGTCCTAAACGGTGGAAAACACCTTCCACAAGTCGGAAGGGTCACATGCAACCATTCGTTCGCGAGAAACGGGCGATTCTAATGAATCGACCCAAATTGGGTCACCGGGGTTCCCGGACTCCTACCGGCCCCGAATGACGACCAATCATGACGAAACTTACGGGAACGGGATCCAGACATCCCGAGGGTTCGTTTGATACAAATTTAACTAAAAACGGTCGCCGTTTTTCGGCGAACCCTACGAACTCCTAAAATCACGGTTTTACCTAAACGAGCCTAAACTCGCCCGTTCTAGCACCGAACAACATGAAATTGCAGGGAAACGCGTAGGAGAAGTAGGTGATCCGTCTCCCTACCTCCACAGAAGAAACCGTGCGCCGAAGCGACTAAACCGTGCCGAAAATATCTTACGAACGAAATCGCGCCGGCTTTGAATCCACCGAGGGATCGCGCTGCGCCACGCTCCAACCGCCGCTCCATCCCGCGTCCCGATCACTCCATCGCGTCCCCGTCTCGGCCAGCTCTCCACGGTCGCGCGCCCCACGTCGAACGGCCCAGAGACGAGAGAGAACGAAGAGAGAGAGAGGGTCGTGAGAAATGAGAGGGAGGAGAGAGGAAGAAGAAATAAAAAGAAGGAAAATTAGGAATTTTCCTAATTTTCAAAATTTTGATAATTGACCCAAAAATAGACTAATTCAGAAAAATACGTAAAAATAGACTAAAAACAATCCTCTCGACGAGTACATCGCAACTGCGGTGTCCACGAGTCAATGAACTAAGAAATAAACTCACCACATGGTTCCATAACTAGTACGAGAGAAAGACCCACGTGGATCGTAAAACTCAACTCAAGACCCACAAAAGCAATCCGAAACCCTCCGAAGAAGATCCGAAAGACCTAATAAGAATCCGATAAGAATCCAGGGTATTACATCCTCCCCTCCTTTAAGAAATTTTGTCCTCAAAATTTAAGGACTAGCAAAGGAGAAGTAGGGAAGAACAACCCCAAGACACAACTTGAAACAACACGAATCTAGAGAAACACACTTTAGAAGGACATAGTCAGACCATAATCACAAGTATACGCTCTAGATCGAGCACGTCACAAGTGAACACAAGTCTGACACCTCCGAAACAAGGCAACGTCATTTACGTCTCACAGGAAAGGAGACACGACCCATGCCACGATGACAGATATCGATAAAAAAAAACGACAGACACGGCAAGCATCAGCTTAAACAAGGAAGCATAGTCCTCACAGCTGACCGCTCAACACATTATCGGCCCCAGTGCTAAAGGCAACAAGGAACACCTGGCACATAGGACGCCAATGATAGCACCGGACCACAAACACAATCAGGTCAGTCCTCATTCAGATATTACATCTGATCGAGTTGCAAGCTAACTCTACCAGGAGAAGAGAGTACAACAAAGCTAACCGACAAGACCTGGTCCACACAGTGCCAAGACAAATACAAAAAAATCATAGAGAAACAGCGATAAAATGATAACAACGGTAGCACTAGCAGGATCTCGACTCCGTACTGAACACAGAACCATGGAACACAACTGCAAGCTGGGTCACATCAAGGCACAATAACAGTTGAACACACGACCACGAGGGACTAGTTATGCATCGAGCAGCTCACCAAGAAAGGACCCACGACAACGAGAATGACAATCTCGGGGAACGCATCTCAAGGACCACGATCACGTGCTGAGAGCACAAGACCCAAGACACCAATACTAAGGCTTACCTCGAAAAGACTCCACCAAACAAGATGAGAGGAATCAAGCTCAACCAACAGAAGCTCACCAGGAAGGAAAATCCTAGGTCGTTTGAGCATCTTCTCAATCAAGGGAATCTAATCGCGCACTTCGACAGAAGCGAGACACATCAGGAGCTGCATGGACTTAAGCTGGGATGACCAAAATAACGTAAGAACGTGTACGGCCATCAGACCAACGCTAAAAGTCAACAGTAATCTAAACAAACCACGGGAAATCTTGAACAATGTACTGCAGATTCAAGCCTACCGGTAAACTCTGCCAAGTACAACACGATCAAAACAAACACCATGACGAAAAAGAGCATCCGGTCGCATCCTGACGAGAGCAAAACCATCTCGTACAGTGCCAACATGGCACGCACAAGACAACACATGGAAAACGAAGCGACAAAGAATCGTAAACCTAATGCCAGCTGAAGACTGTACTGGACTTTCAGGACTCTGGAAACTATATATCTCGGATTCCCATGTACTTCACACAACAATGCTCTGATACCAGCTGTGACGACCCGGATCCTAGATACCGGATATACCTGATAGGACTACCGAGCAGACCCGATAGCACTTGGAACCTGTGAAGCCCCCCAAGAGCGGTAAAGCTCCGAAGGGATAAAAGGATTGTCGTGTAGTACATTGAAGCCACAGAGATATAACCGTAAGTAATTAAATTTCATTAGATCGGTTTCCTAAAGTAGCAGAAATAAAATTACATTTTAATTAACAGTTCAAATTAATAATTATACCAAAGTCCAGTCCAAAGGAAAGACATGCAGTATAGTCAATTTAAAGAAAAACGTACACTGAGGTCGGGGGAGCCCGACGCAGGTACCGCTGGCAACTACGAACTCACCACACCAGGGACCGCGGAAGCAGAACGACACCACCCACCTGAAAAGTAGGGGTGAGCCTCGTGTCACTGGCCCAGTAGGGGTCACGCGGATCCCCACTGAAAAATAACGTAGTAACACGCTAAAATAACAGGTAAACAACAGGAGTAGTAAAGCAGGAAAACTAAACTACAAAGCAGTAAAACAAGACCGGAAACGGAAGGGGTGGGTCCCGCTAAAAGAAAAGGGAAAAGTTGTACCGAACAAGCGCGACTGCAGAACTAGCCTCGGCTCCCTGAACTACTCCAGACAGCCACAGGAAGGTGAACTCTGATCTGACAAGGTCAGGAGTTACCGATCTGTCATGCCAACAAAGACAGGCAAAAAGATCCTAACCTAGACAGACACAGACGCCCTAAAGCATACATGACTCGATTGCTGTGCACGCTCTTGTAGACACGACCACACACACACGACTAGAACGTCGTGCACTCTACACAACACTGACATCGGGCAAGACCACGAGAGGGCTAACCCGGAAAGGTCATGACATACGAGAAATGCGAGAGTCACGTGTCACGTGACGGAAGCACCCCCTCACTAGAAGAACATCCAGCTGCGTCCACTGACGTCTTATGCTGTGCCTACAAGTGTCTCGTCTACTATGCCGTTGAGCACACGGCAGAGACTAAGACCATGTAACCAAAACAGGAACTACAGTCGCGAGTGACTAGACAGGGTGACGCCCATCGGCGTCAGTCCAAGCCCCTTACCACGTATGCACACACCGACTCTTCCTAGAGCGCCAGGCCTCTAGCTAGTTTTCCCCACCCAGCAGGACACCACTGCACAGCGGGGGCCCATGGAAACTAGCTTAAAAACCATATATCGGGAACTGCCACGCCACCACTTCCAGGTGGGTCGACATGTCATAACGTGTCGCCAAGCTACGACTAGTGAAGGCTCACTAGACACAGAACTCTGAAACAAGAGTGATGCAGTACAAACAGGCAAGGAAGCACTGTCGCACATACTACGAAGCACCATAGCAGCACAACGACTGCCAACAGACTCAAGATAGGGCAACTAGACCTGCCAACACAATGATCCTTGAGTCTTACAACTCGTAGTCAAGATTGTCGTACAAAGCGGAACAAGCCACCAATCGGTCTATTCCTAAGCCAGAGGGAATGACACAATCGAAGGAAACGACTCACGAAGATCTCAGGGAACACCGAGAACTCTCAGCACATCTGGACACATAAATCGAGGTAAGATGATACCTCAAGGCGTCCAGAACCATGTCTCAGGTTGGACAGAACCGCCAAGTCACACACAAGGTTACCTGTCAACCACTAGGTGACCCCGGGTTGACCGGAACCAGACAATGACGACTCTACAGTAGGAAAGAGGATCCTACCTCAAGCAAGAAGACTCTGGCTACCTTCTAATGTAGTCTTAGCCCTCATAGGATGTCAAGAGACATCCATGGAACAGTGGACAGACCACAAGGTCAAACCAAGACATATCAGAAATCGAAACACTGGTAAACCATCCTCTGGGAGGCAAACGATCTATCTCTCGGCCGCTTAACGACATAAGTAGTCAAGGAAGAAGTCGTTGCGCTCACGGAGGTACTAAGGACTCTAGCGGTCGAGGGTTGGGCTGCCAGGGCACTGTGGCGATCAAGGAATAGGCTGTTAGACACAGTTGACCCCGAACTGACTTACCCCATCAAACCACCATAGTGGTCTAATATAGCCGTGCTACACGGACCTGGTGGTCAAAGAATGAACCGCCACACAAACCGCACTACAACTTTGACCTAAGTCAAACGGACTATAGCGGCCGAAGGAAGGCGCACTACATCAAAGAAACGCCTGAAGGTTGGGCCGCTAGAGCCAACCGACATAGACCTCTAACCCGGTCAAACAACATGTGGCGGCCTAAGGAAGGCGCGCCACAACACTCTGGCGGTCAGAGCTAGAACCACCAGAATGAATCGACATATGTTAATATCGAGAAACAGTGAAGCTTTGGCGCACCAACACAGGGGCGCCAGAGGCAAGAGGCGGTCCAAGGTTGGGCCGCCACCCTTACCGAACCTCGATCTGACCGACACGCCAAGGGTTGTGGCGGTCTATCGTGAGGCCACCAAATACCTGTAGCGGTCACTGGAACGGCCGCCAAAGTGATACGGTGTAAAAACTAGGGAAAAGGCCGATCTCGGCCGTTCCACGCCCCATTCGCGTCTAAACGTAGGGGAAACAGTCCTAAACTGTGAAAAACACCTTCCACAAGCCGGAAGGGTCACATGCAACCATTCGTTTGTGAGAAATGGGTGATTCCAACGAATCGACCCAAATTGGGTCACCGGGGTTCCCGGACTCCTACCGGCCTCGAATGACGACCAATCATGACGAAACTTACGGGAACGGGATCCAGACATCCCGAGGGTTCGTTTGATACCAATTTAACTAAAAATGGTCGCCATTTTCTGGCGAACCCTATGAACTCCTAAAATCATGGTTTTACCTAAACAAGCCTAAACTCGCCCGTTCTAGCACTGAACAACACAAAATTGCAGGGGAACGCGTAGGAGAAGTAGGTGATCCGTCTCCCTACCTCCACCGAAGAAACCGTGCGCCGAAGCGACTAAACCGTGCCTAACACGTCTCACGAACGAAACCGCGCCGGCTTTGAATCCACCAAGGGATCGCGCCGTGCCACGCTCCAACCGCCGCTCCATCCCGCGTCCCTATCACTCCATCGCATCCCCTCCTCGGCCAGCTCTCCACGGTCGTGCACCCCGCATCGAACGGCCCAGAGATGAGAGAGAACGAAGAGAGAGAGAGGGTCGTGAGAAATGAGAGGGAGGAGAGAGGAAGAAGAAATAAAAAGAAGGAAAATTAGGAATTTTCCTAATTTTTGAAAATTTGATAATTGTCCCAAAAATGGACTAATTCAGAAAATACGTAAAAATAGTCGAAACGATCCTCTTGACGAGTACATCGCAACTGCGGCATCCACGAGTCGATGAACTGAGAAATAAACCATAGGATTCCGTAACTAGTACGAGAGAAAGACCCACGTGGATCGTAAAATTCAACTCAGGACCCACAAAAGCGATCTGAAACCCTCCAAAGAAGATCCGAAAGACCTAATAAGAATCCAGTAAGAATCTAGGGCATTACAACAACCGCCAAACACGGCACATCGGACACGGCGCACAATAGCCTCCAAACACAAAATCTGGGTCCCAAGCCAAGCAACCTTCGAACAAAGACAAATCAGGTTCAGAATTAACACTATCCACACTTAAGCAGACACAGGACAAAGGCTTCACCAAGACAGCACTTCCAAGGCTTACCTCGAAAAGACGCCACCAAACAGGATGAGATTCCCCATCACCTGGGGGTGATTGGGGCGTTGAAACGGACCTGTGGGCTGGGTCTAAACGGTGTTCTACCATTTTTGGTCAACTGAGCGTAGGGTTCGGTCGACCGTTCGGGCATTCGATACGAACTGGGAGTTCTTCCCAGTTCAGTCGACCGAACTACCTAGTTCGATTGACCGAACTGGTTGTCCGACCGACCCATGTGGGCTAGTCGACCGAAATGCAGAGATTTGGCCCATTTCGGCCCCTGGTCGACCCGGTTGTAACCCATTCGTTGACCTTTGGCCCCGTGGATGTCCCAGACACCCCGTGGGGACCGTGACCATGTTTTAGGTGTCCAGAGGTGCCGTTTTACCTCGATTAGCATGGCCATGGGGTTTTGAGGGTCTGGGTGACCCTTTTGTGTTCCGGGCTTTCGTGTTTTCACTAGATCGAGTCACCGTGTATCGGTATGAGTGCGGAGGGCCATTCCTGCATGATGTTGGCTACTTCGGAAGGCATTTTTCGTGTGGGCCATGCATATGGCCCTTGGACTATGAGTTCAGTCACCCAGCTTGGGGCTAGAGGGTTTCTTAGCTTCCCTTTGGAAAGGGATTAGGTTTGGTGGTCGTGCGCCGCCGCATAAAGTATTTTACCGTTGTTTCTGACCTAGGGATAGGCCAGATTGATGGCATGGAGTCGTCATGTATGACAACCTTGACCTGAGTCTTGTGACTCAAGGGCCATTTGATTTAGTAGGTTTAGTGGACTGCCCAGAGTCCAGTGGCATCATGCCACCTGTGTTCCGAGCTTGATATGACAGGCTTGTGCGTAGCTTGTCAATATTCCGATGGTTTCCATCGAGAGTCGTCTACTTAGTGGCCCCCCACTAGTCGTAGTTGACTGGACACACGTGTGTCAACCCACCTAGGAGTAGGTGGAGAGCTACACCCGAGAGTGAGACAATTTTTAGGCTAGTTTATCGTAGGGCCTCCCACTGTAGCGCATTGAGTCCGGGCCGAGAGGAAAACCAGCAAGAGGGCCTGGCGTAGTATAGTTAGTCAGTGTGTGCACACCTGGTCGGGGACTTCAGACTCGTGCTGAAGAGCACGACCCCGACTAGACCCTTGTTTTATGGTTACTGGTACGGTGTCTCAGTGTCCGCCTGAGGCATGTAGGGAGACACCTGAGGTTGTGAACTAAGTCGTCAGTGGATGCATCCGGCATTGCTTCTAGTGGGTAGTACTCCTATCACACGAGACGAGTTTCTTCATGTTTCTTTGGGTGATTTTTGAGTGTCCTTCCGACACTGAGGTCTAGGGTCTCCGGTAGGGTTACCGAGGTTTCACTCGTAGACCGTGCAGGGTTCATGACGATGAGGTCATGACTGTGTTCCGGGACCGCGTGGTCTTGGGCTGGGCCTTCATCTGTGAGACGGGCCTCCTCGACAATGGTGTTGTAATGGTTCCCCTGGCGACGTAGCCAGTGGTGGTGGTAGTCCGGCGGCCCCCGACTGTGAGATCGGGGTGTTAGTTTCCGTTCCGGTAGGAGTAGCTGTAGAGCCGTGGTTTCACCGTCTACCGAGTTCAGGAATTCGTGTACGGCCGTGCCTTCCGTCGTTGTTATTGTAGCTACTCCTGCTGTTGTCGTTGTTCTTGTTAGCGCTGCCTTTTCTATACCGTCGTTGTTTTGTAGTTGGGGTTCCGTGGGACCCTTACTGAGCCACTGATAAGGGGCTCACCCCCTACTTTTCAGGTGTAGCGGTTCCTCCTCGAGGTTTAGAGGTGTAGCTCGGAGGTCCGTACTTGCCAGTTCATCGGGCCGAGTGTTCACTCGGCATTAGAGTACGTTTCTCTACCTATAGACTATACTTTATTTGGACTGGACTCTATAGTTAGATTATTTATTTCTATTAATTATAATTATTGCCTACTTTATTTCTTATTTCTATGTACCTCCACACCCCTTTTAGCCCTTCCGAGCCCTCCGACTCGTGGGCGGCGGGCCAGGATTCAAATGGTATCGGCTTATTCCCGGTATCCGGATCTTGGGTCGTTAGAGAAATGTCGGCATCTTTCGCGCCTGTTCGAAGCGCCGACTCGGGGCATTTAGCTTTCCAAGGCGCCTTGAGGCATCACAGCGGCTCTTCCTCTCCCGCCTAGGTGCTACAAATGCCATACGGGTTCGACTCCGCCACCATTGTTAGGCTTCTTTATCCTCCCATGCCTTTGAGTTATAGGGTCTGTCGTCTGGGGATCATCCATGTCCCAAGGGGAATGTCGGAGGGAGCAGGAGATCCCTATAGCCTTCATGGAGCTTGCAGCGACCACCGCGGAGGTGGTCCGTTTGCTCCCTTCCCCCGTTCACTCCTCTAGTTCAGGTATCCGACCGTCTTCGTCTTCCTCGATGGTGGAACAAGAAGGGAATGCTTGTGGTGAGGAGGTTGAACAGTAGGCAGAGTGCTCTGCTCTGGCTTCTTGCCACCACCTGGGTAGCAAACTTATGGTAGAGGAGGTCAGCGAGCTTGAAATCTAGTACTGGCTCCCCTGGCGGTATACTTTCTCCCTTCCTAAGCCACAGGAATCGAGCATCAGCACCAACCTAGATTTCTTTTGTAGTTATATTTTGGCTTGGAAGTGCGACTTCTGCCTCACCCTTCATCTCTTTGTCATAGATTTGTTGAACTACTTCAAGCTGGCTCCCATCCAGCTGGTCTCCAATTCTTTTGCCTTCATCTTTTCGTTCATTGTCCTCTACCAAAAATGTTGGGTTCCTCTATCCCTTGACCTCTTTAATGCTTTCTAAAGAGCCAAAAGAGCACGCACAGGGCAGGAAAGGCTTCTTTTTCCTTCAGGCCTAGAGGGGTAAGAGTTGCGTTACCCTCTCCTCTCAGAATTCTTCGCACAGGGGGTGGAAAACTCAATATTTCTGGGTGAACCTTTCCAAGGGTGCCCACTGACCTTTCCCGACTCATCCAAACTTCCACCCTGTGCTCGTTGCGAGGCCTTTAGTCATTTCCCGAGAGATCAAGGACAGTGTCAAAATCCTTCAATACAATAAGCAATCGACCATCGAACTTCTTTCTGAGGCAAACCTCCAGCGTTATGCCCGCGCTCCCCTGCTTCCCAGAGGTGAGGATTCAAGCAGCTTCACTTCTGTCAAATAGCTATTTACTTTATTCTAACTATTTGGGCTACAGAGGTCCCCCGCGGCGATGGAGGAGGTCGACTGGTTGACCCGACTGAGGTCACACCAGAAGGGGGTGTTGGGTCCCTTGAGTGCAATCGGATCTAGAAGGGGGGGATGAATAGATCCTTCCAAAGACAATGACCAGTTAAAAACCTTAGCTCATAAAGGCACAAACAACAGCTATAAAACATCTGAGACACTAAGACACAATGCACAATGGATTAAGTAGAAATAGCTCGAGTGAAGAAGGCAAGCACACAGTGCACAGGTGGTTGACGCACCCACAAATGCAGTTCAACGGTTAGTCTTGACAAGCTACTCAATAGGACTCTAGTGAGGTGTGTGCGAGAGAGATGCTAGTGTGTGTGTGTTAGGAAGTAACAAACATGAGCATGTAAGCTAGCACCCTAACCTGTGAATGGGGATAGAGGATAGGGATCAATCACATAAAGAACAACCCACTACACAAGGCATTTTTAAGGTGGTTCAGTCTGCAAACCCGCAGACCTACGTCCACCCCTCACCGAACGGATTTGGCTTTACCAGACGATGACAAAATCCTCAACCCACACACGAGGATGAAATCCTCCACACACACACACACACACACACACACACACACACACACACACACACACACACGGGGGGGGACGAGCCCCATGCACCCACACACACAAACAAAGGAACAAGCTGCAAGTGCAGCAAAAAATGCATGAGAATCGACTCCCAATCACGCACATGGCTGAGCACAGCCTAAAATCACAACCGGTCTCTCAACAGAGCATTGGACACAAATACGACTAGACAAATGTGAGATTAAGAAAAGAAAGAAAGAAAACACAGACAAGAGAGAACACACAAATTGTGGCTTCAGATCAAGGTCTTGAAGCTCTTTCAATAGATCTGGACACAAGTCCGATCTGGCATCTCTTCATACTCAAGCTCACTGCACAAAGGGTTGCACTCCTTTCTCCTCTTTTCTTACTCAGAGCTTTCTCTGGAAGCTCAAGGCAGACCTTTTCTTTTTCTCTTCTTTTCTTTGTGGTTCCTACATCTAACGCTCATCTAGGCTCACGGTAGCAATGGCAGCAGCTCTAGCAGTAGCTTCATACAAGGGAAGGCCATCCAATTTATAGGCCTTAAGAAGCAGAAGATTTTCCCTCCATTTCTCTTATAGTTTTGAATATCTGAAATAAACAAAGGGATTTGACCAAGGAAACCTGTAGAACCTTAATTTCTTTTAGCAGAGAGGACGTCCTTTTTCTAGAGATGTTCTTCCTTCAGACACAATCCCAGCTGGCTGGCGCAGGGTACAGGGCTGGCAGAGAGTGAGACTCCAAGGTGTTGTATTTATAGATATTTGGAGTAAAGTGTTCCTCTGGATACTTATGATGACATGGATGTTTTGAGTGTCCTAGGAATCTTCTCCATACCTCAAAATCTATGTTTTTAGAGGTTTACGTCGGACATCTTTGCCCTCTGTACGATTTTCCAAAAGACAGATATGTCAGAAGACTTTTGAGTTTTTCCCTTAGTGAGGTCGACCTGTTGAGAGGGTGAGGTCGACACTGCTTTGAAAAAGTGTGATTACAACGGCTTCTGGAATGAGCTTGAGGTCGACCTCCTATGAAAGTAGTGTCGACCTGTCTTAAGAGATTGCCCGTCATAACGGTTTCTGGAATGGGCCTGAGGTCGACCTTCTGAGAAAGAAGTGTCGACCTGTCTTAATGACCTACTCGAACCTTGTAGCTGATGTCGGAGCAGTGTGAGATGAGGTCGGGGCAGCTCTGAAGAGTAGCAGGTGAACTGCTTGCTGTGAGGGTCTGAGGTTGACACTCTGAGAGACTGAGGTTGACACTACCCTTGTAACGATCTGCTACAACTGCTTCTGTGAAGCTCCTAAGGTCGACCTCCTAAAAGCTTGAGGTCGACGCATCCTTTTGTACTCTTAATTTTTTTCAGCTTCTTCTGCCAACCTTTTCCTTGATATCTGTGCACCCAAGGAGCTTTTGCATTTGGGAGATTGAGCTGAAGGTCTTGATCTCCCAATGTCCCTTTCTCACACAACCTTGCTTGATTTTTTCTTAGCTTAGCAATGGATTTTAGCAATTAAGGAAGTCTTGGCTATGGATTTTCATTGATTCATTCCCTTAGCTTTGTACTACTGTTTGGCCTCGTTCATATCAGTTTGATCATATCTCATGATACCATTGCATGATATCTTCATGAGACCATACAAGGGCCAATGCTGACTTGACCTGAAACTTATACATGTTGACATCATTAGATGCATATAAGACTCATCATTGACTCATAGTCAGTCATCATCAAAACAATAGAATCAAGCATGTTCCACACATGCCCAACAGGGGAGAGGTCCTAGAGGAGATGGCTGTCGACGCACAAGAGTTTATCCCTGAGGTAAGAGAGATTGGGAGCTCACCGGCCGTCCGTGATAAGGGCAAGCAGGCCCTCACCAGGGAGGAGATGGAATAGAGGGGGTCCAAATGGAAAGACCCTGAGCAAGGGTTCATGCTGGCCTCTTCGAAGGCAATGGCCGCCAAAGAAAGTTGGAGGAAGAGGGTGAAAGCTCCCCACGCGACGGGGATCCCTCCAAGCGACCTCGCCCGGCCTCTGGCATTGCTAGCTCCTATGCCTGAGGCACCAGTGCCAAGCGCCCCCATCACTCTCACCTCCACCGGGGGCCCTTCCGTTGACCCCTCGGGGGAACAGCCTGAGGGCTATGGTCGCTGCCGCTGAGCCAAGCTCAATGCCACCTCTATGCGGTAAGAAAACCAATTCAGCCTTGCCGACCCAATCGAGTGCTACCGACACTAACTCGACTACCCCAGAAGAGGCCCCCCCAGTGCCTCGATGGCCAGAGGGTTGTCCCACCCATCAGCGGGGGGAATTCACCCTCCGGAAGTCCATCTACGAATGTTGTCGAGCTCTAGCGACTACCACCGATCGGGTCGAGCTCCAGTGTTGCTCATCTCAGACGCTACTCGAGAGGGTCATGGAGGGACCCCTCTTCCTGCCTTAATTGGGGATCGAGGCCGCAGATCGAATGAGGCAGGCAGAGAGGGTTGAATCGGCATAAGCAAAGGCTCGTGCTGAACTGGACCAAAAGTATGGCCGACTTGCTTCAAAGCATGAGACCCTCCGCCAAGACGGTCAAGTTGCTCTGCTCTCAATCTCGACCAGATCAGGAGAGGGTGCACTCCCTGGCTGATCAGCTATCCCAGGCTCGCTACATAGCCGACCTCAAGAGCAGGCTTCTCGATGACGAGCGCCGGGCTCACGAGGTGAGCTCGAGGTAGTGGGGGGCCGAACGGGAGGAGTTCCGTGGACGCCCACTGACAATTGAAAAGGAGAAAGCGGAGGTCGCGGCCAAGGTAGCCGAGGCAAAGATAACAGAGATCGAGGCGAGGGTGGCAGAGGCTGAGGTGAAGGCAGTGGAGAGGTATCTCACTTTCGAGGAATACTGAGAGGCCTTAAAGAACACTGCCTTCACCTTCTATGGACAGGGCTAAAGAAGGGTTTTGCTCAGGGGTTCGACCGAGCCGTCCGTCTAGCCCAAGCTCAAGTCACAGAATGGCTAATATTCGAGCCCGAGCAAAGGTATGACTTGTCCAAGGAAACTTCAACCCCTCCATTCACTCCCAAGCCCTACACCTCAGATGAGGAGAGCGATGGCCCTGGGGACGCCGCCAAAGAAGAGCTGCTAGCGCCGACCGCTTCAGGAGACCCCGTGGTCGTGACAATTCTCACACAAGTGGGGCCAGTGCTTAAACTAATGGTTCCCAAAGGGTCCGGGCATGCACAACTTTCAAGCATTGAGCTGGCATCGAGCACCAAGGATCCTCCAGCCTCTACAGTCCCCGAGGGACAGACGATCCCCCGAGCCTCTTCTCTTATTTCGTTGGATTGAGATCTGACCTATACTCGGCCTCTATCTTTTAATAATTGTAACTCTCTTCTTTTGCTTGGTTTACTTCCTTTCCTTTCTTATTTTTTTTAAGAGAAATCATTCTAAAAGGAATATATATATTTGTATGCACAAAATCTTTGACCATACCTTGCGTATCGTACCTACGCACATCAGTTAGTCGTATCTCCATACGATTTTCCTGCCAAAATCAGGGGCTCCGCGTATAGTGTGTGCTTTGCCTGCGGATATTCCCAAGTGTAACGTATGCGCCTGTACATATTCCCAGGCATTTAGGGAGCGCATTCTTCGCATGTTCCCCATGGCGGGTCCATAGTACCTCTACAAATAAAGGGAACTGCTCCTCAAAGAATCTGCACGCATCTTTTCAAAATCTGCTCACGTCTCTTCGGGGGGAGAGGCTGTTATGACAATGGATATTGACAAGAGGGAGGGGCACCGCCTCATCTTCTGCCTATAAAAGGCTGCGAAGAGGGGCTACGGCTTGCCCATTCCTCTTTCACCCCGTCAACCTCTCTCTCTCCCCTTCTCAATCGTCCTTATCTTCTTCTACTCCGATGAGGCTATAGAGTCTGCCGACAAGGACGAAGACTCTGGAATTCGTCGGAGTGGACCGATCATTTCGGCATAACAGAATGGGGGAGAGGAGGGTGGACGGCAAAATAGAAGGGAGGACAGGTGATGGATCCTTCCCCCGAAATGTTACGCCACCCCTCCCGGGAGAGGGCAGGGGACCCCGGAGTCGTGCCATATGTTACATCCTCTGATGGGAGGATAGAACACCAACGAGAGGCCGCTCTGGGTCATGTAGGAGATGCCTCCATGTCATTCTCCTCCCCTCCCACTTCTTTCTTTGGGTGGGGCACACACCACCTTTTCCCCTCTTTTCCTCTTTTCCTTTTTCGGCTTTTCTTGTTTCTTGTCGGCACCATCTGGCGCCCGGGGGGCCTAGACCAGGGTCTTTCCAAATGGTAATCAGATACATGGCAAGGTCCACAGTCTCAACATCTGACCCAATTTCCACACTAGTGGAGTCAATGGCTCGGCATGAGGTTGCTCGCCTTGCACATGTCGAGCTATTCATTTTTCTTGTACGAGCTATCATTGCCTCAATGTATAACTGAGCACAGAAATGCAATAAACATGTTGTTATTTTTCGCTTTTGTGAATGTGTACTATCAAACATCAAAAATTACATAAATGAGACCCATGCTAAAAATAGAACTTCTGTAATTAAGTATCATTCCACGTCTATGGGACCGGCTCACCATCCAACGTTGCCAGCCCGTACGCCCCTTTCCAGAATGCCTCGACCACTCTATAGGGGCCTTCCCAGTTTGGGGCCAACGTCCCCACCGCCTATAGTGATCAAGAGGCCTCGGCTTTTCTTAGGACCAAGTCCCCAAGGAGGAACTGTCGATCCCAAACCTAGGCATTGTAGTAACGAGCCATGTGTCGCTAGTACTCCATCACGTGGATTCTCACGGTCTCGCGTATCTCGTCTGCTAGGTCGAGGTTCTCCAGCAACTTCTTGTCGTTAGGCTCGGGCTGAAAATGAATGGCCCGAAGGGAAGGGCTGTCGATCTTAAGCGGAATGACGGCCTCAGTACCGTAGACCAACTGAAATGAGGTTTCACCCATGACAGCTCATGGAGTTATATGGTAGGACCATAGCATGCTAGGCAACTCCTCCAACTAATTCCCTTTGGCCATATCAAGCCTGGTCTTTAATCCCTTAAGCATGGTCTTGTTACCGTTCTCGACCAAGCCGTTAGTCTGCGGGTGGGCTACCGAAGTGAAGTGGTTGCAAATATGTAGGTCGACACACTTATTTTTAAAATAAGCGTAGTTGAACTGCCAGCCATTATCGTTCACTATCACTTAGGGGACACCAAAGTGGCATATGATCGATCACCACATAAAACTCCAAATCACACCTTCCATTATTTTTGCAGAAGCCTCTATCTCGATCCACTTAGTGAAGTAGTCGATGGCGACGATGATAAACTTCTTTTGCACCTGGGCCGTAGAGAAGGGGCCCAGAATGTCAATTCCCCACTGAGCGAAAGGGTAAGGCTTGGTGAGCGATATGAGCGTTGAAGCCGGCCGGTGTATCAGGTGGTCAAACCTTTGGTAGCGGTCGCACTTATGGACATAGTACGAGCAATCTTGCTGCAGCATGGGCCACCAGTACCCCTGTCGTAACAAAATCTTCACGACCAACATTCCTCCTTGGTGTGCATGACAAATCCCCTCATGGACTTCCTCGATAGCTTGTTGAGCTTTACGAGGTTCGAGGCACTTAAGGAGGGGTCCTGCAAATGATTTTCGATGGAGCAATCCATCGAGCAAGATGAAGCAGCTAGCTTGGTACTTAAGACGCCTGGCTTCCCAAGGGTCAGGGGGCTCCTGACCATCTCTTAGCCAGATTATGTAGGGCGTCCTCCAATCATCGGGAAACTCTTGAACGGCGCCCACTAGCTCGGGGTCGATGCTGGGGAGCTCCAACTCTTCTAGGAGAACCGATCGGGTCCCAGATGGGCTAGTAGAGGAGGCCAGTCATGAGAGTGCATCCACTCAGGAGTTTTCCTCCCGAGCTATCCTGATTACTTGGAAGCTCTCAAATTGCCAAGCTATCTCCTTAGCTAGTTGGAGGTACCTAAACATCTACGGTTCTCGAGCCTCATAGTCCCCTTGAACTGGCTAGCGACCAGCTGCGAATCGGTGTATTTTTCTGCTCCCAGCCACTTAGCCATCCGAGCTCCTAAAATCAAAGCTCCGTATTCGAAAGCATTGTTGGATGTATTGAACTTGAACTTCTAGGCATACTACAACTCTACCCCTTCTAGGAAACTAAGGATAACTTCCGCACCACTGCCGACCGAGCACGAAGACCCGTCGACGAAGAGTTCCCAGGTAGGGCTGGCCGTTAGTGGGGTGACCTCCTCGAGCTAGAAAGTATTTTCTGCAATAAAGTCTATGAGTGCTTGGCTCTTAACAGCGGTGCGAGGGTGGTAAGAAATGTCATATGCTCCGAGCATGATCGCCCATTTAATGAGGCACCCCGAGGCCTTGGGATGTGCTAAGATCTTCTTCAAGGGCTCGCCGATTAGCACAATGATACTGTGTCCCTGAAAGTAGGGTTGAAGCCATTTGGCAGAGGTCACCAACACTATCACGAGTTTCTCGGTTGTGGAGTACCTCTTTTTGGCATCTAGGAGCACCTTGCTGACGTAGTATACTGACCTCTAAACTCCCTTGTCATCTCGAACCAACACCAAGCTTACGGTAGAGGGTGTCACCGAGAGATACAGATATAAGGTCTCTCCTGGAACAGACTTCGAAAGTATAAAGGGAGCCATCAAGAACTGATTTAGCTCAGTAAAAGCTTTTTTGCATTCATCGTCCCAGGTGAAGGTCGAGGCAGCTGCCTTTGGACCCGTCAATAGCTTAAAGAAAGGTAGGCAATGCTCTGCAGCTCGGGACATGAAACGATTGAGCGCAACGATCGTCCAATCAATTGTTGGACATCCTTAATGTTGTGGTTGATGCATATCCAGGATGGCTTGAATCTTCTCAGAATTTACCTCAATCCCTTGATGAGTAATTAAGAAGCCCCCAAATTTTTCGAACTTAACCCCGAAGGCACATTTAGTGGGGTCAAGCCTCATGTTGTACTTCTGTTGTGCTTTGAAGGTCTCTGCCAGATCACTAAAGTGGTCTTCGACTTTCAGTGACTTAACCAGCATGTCATCGATGTAGTCCTCCACGTTTCAGCCACTTTGTTCCTCGAATATCTGATTGACTAGCCTCTGATACGTCGCTCTGGCATTCTTTAACCCGAAAGGCATTCGGGTATAACAGTATATGCCAAAGTCGGAGGTGAAGGCCGTCTTCTCCGCATCTTCGGGATGCATCCGGATCTTGTGGTACTCAGAGTAGGCATCAAGAAATCTAAGAATCTCATTACCCGATGTCGAATCGACCAATTGATTGATGCTCGGGAGAGGATAGCAATCCTTTGGAGTATCCCTATTAAGGTCTGTGAAGTCAACGCACATCCGCCACTTGCTCGAGGCTTTGGGCACCAAGACGACGTTAGCTAACCAAGTGTTGGTAGCTAAAAAAAAATGGCACCACAATGTAACAAGAATCCAAGAGGCCAAGGTGCTCCTGAAAACATATTGTTGTGCACTTGACTGTGAGGACTCGGCAGCGAAGAAACAGAGGAAGAGGCCTAAATAGGCCAAACTTCAACAAGGGTGGTGGCGGGGCCATGTTTCATACGTGATGCCACATCACCATAAATTTGCGTCCTGACAGATTAATTAAATCTAAAATTGCAAGATGCTGAGGCGCTCCTGAACACACATTACTGCGAAATCGACTGTGAGGACTCGACAGCAAAAAGCCCAAGGATAATCCCAAGATAGGTGAACTCCAGAAGAGACCAACCATGGAGCCATAATACTCAAGTGCTACGGGTTCACAATGAATCGGCGTACCGAGGGATGAATTAAACCCAGAACGGTAGGAGCTTGAGGCACTCCTGAAGACACACCAGCGCCGACTCAACTGTAAAAGTCCCAACAGCGCGCAAGGTTGAAAAGTGGAGCTTGGGGCGAAGGGGTTCAAAAAAACCCTGCCTTGCAACCCTTATATAGGCAACCCCTTGCAGCCTTGTATCGGCAACCCCTACAGCCATGTATCGGCAGCCCCCTTGCAGTCATGTACCGGCAGTCCCCTTGCAACCTTCTATCGACATCCACTTACAAGCCGCATCCGACAGCGGGCCCCTTCAAGTGTCCCATCCGGTAGCGGGCCCCTTCAAGTGTCCCAATCAATAGCCCATGAAGCCCTTGGACCGGCAAACCCTTAAAGCCCTTGAACCGACAGCATTCATCGTGAAGCTCCATCCAGCAGGCCCATTTCAAGCCCCACAAGGCCCTTGCGAAGCCCTCCATGCGGCAGCACAGAGCCCCTTGAACCAGTAGCCCATGGTGCCCTTGAATCGACAGCCCCTTTGGACACTCTGAATCGGCATCATCCGCCTCCACCCTTATATAAAGGGATGCAACGGAGGAGAAATGGACGTGGAGGATGAGGGAGAAGAGAGAAGTAGAAGGAGAGACACACGCACATAGAAGAGCAAGAAGAAAGAGGAGAAGAAGAAAAAGAGAGCGAGCCAGCAAAGGAAAAAAGGAGAGGCATGGAAAAGGAGAGAACAGTGAGGTAAGAAATGGGGGAGGGAGCCTGTACTCCAATTTATCCCTCCTGAGTTCATTTTTTTTCTTTTTTTCTCTTCTTTCCATGTTTTGTTGTATTCCCTTTCCTTTATTCGAGGAATGGAAACAAAAAGGCACGAATGAGTACCGATCTATGGCGATTGTGTTCTCTTGTCCCCAATGATCATTTCCCCTCCTCTTTTTCATTATTTGCATTCCCTTGCATTATCGTGCAATTTTGCTCTCTCCGTCTAATATCGTTCCAACTTAGTATCATGTGAGAGGGTGGGGAAGAGCGATATGAGGTCTCAAGAGGAGGGCCTCATTCCCCCTCATAGAAACGGGGTCTTGGAGTTTGTGCCGTTCCATGGACATGACTCCTAGCTAAGGAAGCTGCCTTAATCATGTTGTCGTAATCAACACGTTGCATCTCTCCTCTGCTTCTTCCTCTGATTCCTGGAGCCCTCGTTTCCTTCCCATAGATTGCTATCGGGTAGAGGAAATCTACCAGTGAACTAGGCACTATTGCCCGCACATTTCATTTCGATTTATTTTTACCTCTCATAGAGCCGTGCTATCAAAGAAACACCAACGCCCAATTTTTTTCTTTCTTTGGTGTAATCCGGCGGCGTCCCTGTTGGTGGCCTCCCTAGCCTTTGGTCTTGCACTTTCCCTCACTGCCTCTCTATCAGACGAACTGGCGCCATCAATGCCTTGATAGCATGGTGGTCTGGCACCCCCTCCACCACTTCCCCTTTGACGGGTGAACCGGCGCCATTAATGCCTTGATGGCATGGTGATCTGGCATCCCCCTTGTGATGTGGTCTGGCAACATTTTTCCCCTTTTTCCTTATAGCTTTGTTGGCCTCACCCAGCGACACCCCCTGGCGACCTCTCCATTGGATGATCCGGCAGCCCTTAGCCGTGTCCCCCTTTAATGATATGGCACCTTGTGGCCGCCCACTGCTATGGAGGGTCACTGTGTCCACTGACTGAACTAATTTCTTAGATCTTCAATAATCAATGTTAATACATCCTGGCGCGTCTTAAATTCTAAATCGTTCACTTTGTTTGAGGCTCGAACTACGAAGCTTTCAATTTTTCCAAAAGAAGCAACGTGTTTAAGTAAGCATGCCTCTAGTTGAGCTAAGAATGTCCAAGCAATCACGGTCCCTTAGCAGGCTGGTCCTCGGGGATATAGCGTCGCGGGACACTGTGAATGATGTCGCTTCATGCTCATTTGATTAACTAAGGGAGCGTCTCAGATTTCTGTGGACGAGTACGCACTACATCCCCCCGATATATCCGGGACAGGGGGAGATGCTGTCGGAATTTTATGAAAAAAAATCCCAGACTAATAAAGAAATAAATGATGAAATAATAATTATAATAATCATAAAAAATAATAATGAAACAAAACCAAAACAACATAAATAAACAAAAGAGAAGGGGGTGATCCAACACCTGTGGGCGCCGCGATCCGGCACCCCCCATCTCCCGTTTCACCCATTTCCTTTTTACATATGTACAAATTATCCAATCAAATAAATAATAATAATTAGTGATAAAGTGTGAAAAAGATAAGGAAACAAAAAGGAGGAAATAATATAAAGGGGGGAAAGTGGAATACTCGTATAAATAGGAGTAAGAGAAAAAATAACAATATTAACCCCGGTCACAGTGGAGCATTTGTAAGCGGTGTGATGTCTCTCTTCCGCCGAATCAACAATGTCTCATCACAAATAATTTTTAGTCCACACTGCAAAAATAACAAAAAAGAATATATACAATAATATTCTACATTTCCGTTGTATAAATCAATACGAGTTTCAGGCTATAGGGGCCTTTCTCCTGGTGATCAATCAAGAGTTTTCTCCCTTCGAGGAGATGTGATTAACACTGTGGCCTTTATGGCATGGCGGGTTTGGGTCCCGACTCAATGTCCACTATCGGCTGGTGAGTCAGACAACACGCACACATTAGCGACTCCGAGCCTCTAGGTCTCCGAAGTCGAAATAAGTCATCACCTTGTGATTGGCACGCCTCCGCACCAAATAAAATAAAATAAATAAGTAAATAAATAATTTCAAAAATGTGTGTTCCAAAAGTCTGGCACGCCCGGTTAGACTGAGCCTCACTTCATCTCCTCGCCAGGACTAAGGGCCCTATAGCCTTCCTACAAGTTTCTAACTATCGGTTTGATGGACTACAGGTGATACCTTCGAAATTGTCATGGCGGGAGTGTCCTTCGGTCCCAACATCGTCTGCGATCATACCATCCATGGTTACTTGGCCGTTCCAACTAGGATCGGCGATTTCCCCCCTGTGGTTGGTTTCCCCAACTTCTTAGGGGTGGCGTTCATTGAACTGCTAGACATGGAAGAAGTAAAGCCTGCAACCGCTGATACTATAATGGTCATGTCTAGAAAGGTGGTCAACACCCTTGGTGCAAGGAGGATCGTGACGGTCAATTGCTATGTTCACCACATCGACTCTCGCGCCAACTCGACCAGCAAGAAATCCATTGTTCCTAAAAGAAGAGCTACAAGAAGGAACACCGGCGCTCTTAAGGGCCGGCTGTCCTCCTTGGGCAAGTCCATGCTAATCGAAGGAGTCAAGGTGTACTTGAATGGCCAATAGGACGAAGTGATGCCAGATCGGGTTGTACCGACAGTGCCAGTGCATAACTCCTTCCAAGTACTAGCCAAGAGCAAGGGAGACCGTGCGGTAGAGACTTACAAACTGAGGGACGAGTTGGCCCCGAAACCAACTGGGTTTAAGCATGTTGGCCCTAGTAACGCACGAGGACAAGAAAGGGGGGGTTGAATTGTCCCCCTATCGTAATAGCAATTTTAAACTAACTTAGCAGAAGCAAAACACCTATCAGATTTATTCTATGATGAAGCAAAAATTTGAAACTTATATGAAGATCATTCTCTCCAACTCCCCGATCACACACGGTCAAAATGAATAGATTAAACATGCAAACACACAACCACACCATGCGAGATAGATTTTTTAGGTGGTTCGGCAAGACACACAAGTCCTCCTACATCCACCCCTCACCAAAACGGTAAGGATCCACTCGCTTCGAACTGAAACGTACGGAGTTACAACTCCAAACACACGGAGACGGTGTCTCCAACACGATCCGATGACGGGATCAACAAACACACACACACACACACACTGCAACAATCGTAGAAACCAACACATGACCGTGCGCAGATGGTCCACCCACAGAATATTTCTGAGTTCAGAAAATGAAAACTAATGTTCTATACATGCTCAAGTTGAAGATAGATCAAAGAACAACATTAAAAAATAGACAAGCAATGGAGTTTCAGATTTATCTCCTTGATGATTGGAGGCTTGTTGGACGCACTTTTGGGATCTCTTCTTTTGTTTATTTATTTATTTATTTATTTATTTATTTAGTGCGAGGGCGTGCCAGTCACCTAGGTGACGATTTATTCAGACTTCAAGGAAGCCCATGGTGCACTCGATCTGACTAGTCAGACGATTGTGTGTATCGTGTCGGGATAGAGAACCCGTCGCGCCATAAAGGTCACGACGTTAATTACATCCCCTCGGAGAGGGGAAAACCTTTGATTAGTCACCAGAAAAAGGGGCCCTACGGCCATGAAATTAACATTAATGAAACGAAGTATTGAAATTCATGAATTACGTAAAAAAAAATGCCCCTCGATGGGGTAAGAATGCTTAAATCATGTCGGTCGCTCACCGACCATTTTGTGTTCGGACGGAAGTCCGTATTGGAAACATGACGAAGACAGATGCAAAACCCGTGCAAATGCATGCCGAGTTTACGGTAATTTCAATAAAAAAAATGGAAATGAATCCCAATGGGAACGAGTCCCCGTTTGACAGACTATCGGCCCAGAGCAATGTCGGATCACGGCCATATCGGGATGGTTCCCAAGGTCCGAACCCGACTTGGGGGGGCGGCGCTAATATTCCCTTTACACCGGGTCTCGAGGAGAAACAAGGCTGCGGAGCAGGTTTCATCAATTTATTATTATTTGAATTTTTTATTATTATCATTTTTTATTATTATTAAAAAAATATTATTATTATTATTATTATTTTTAATTGTGAGTTTGTTATTATTATTTATATTATTTTATTATTATTATTTTATTATTATTATTTTATATTTATGTATTATCATGTTATTTTTTATTTTTTTTACATTTGGAGCGTGTGTAGAAGGATGAGCCAAAGGGGCTGGAGAGAAGTTGACTTGTCCTGAAGATAGGTTGACCTTGATGAAATCAATGCTGCAGATAGGTAGACCTCAATGCATTCAAGGTTGAAGATAGGTAGACCTTGAAGGGTCTGAGCATGAGGTAGGTAGATCTTGAGGGGTCTGAGCTGAAGGTAGGTAGACCTTGAGGGGTCTGAGCATGAAGGCAGGTAGACCTTGAGAGGTCTGAGCATGAGGTAGGTAGACCCGTGCAGGTCGGTGCACATTAGGAACTTCTTCAGTTGAGGTCGGTGCACATGAAAATCTTTCTTTAGTAAGGTCGGTGCACATGAATAACAAGGTCGGTGCACATGAGAAATTTCTTCATTGAGGTCGGTGCACATGAGGAACAAGGTCGGTGCACATGAAGACTTTCTTTAGTAAGGTCGGTGCAGCTGGCTTGGCATGAAGAACAGGGTCGGTGCATATGAAGGACTTCTTCAGTGAGGTCGATGCACATGAGGTGCTTCGCCTTTGGCAAGGTCGGTGCACATGAAGACTTTCTTCAGTAAGGTCGGTGCAGCTTATGAACTTCCTCAGTTGAGGTCGGTGCACATGAAGACTATGGTCGATGCACATGTGACCTTTCTTCAATAAGGTCGGTGCACATGTGACCTTAGGCTCAATAAGGTATGTGCACATTCAGAACAAGGTCGATGCACATGAACAAATATGCTCCTTGAGGTCAGTGCACATGCAGACTAAAGTCAGAGCACATGAAGGCCAAGGTATGCTGAGGTCGAAGCACATGAACAAATATGCTCCCTGAGATCAGTGCACATGCAGACTAAGGTTAGAGCACATGAACAAATATGCTCCCAGAGGTCAGTGCACTTGCAGACTAAGGTCAGAGTACATGAACAAATATGCTCCCTGAGGTCAGTGCACATTCAGACTAAGGTCAGAGCACATGAAGGCCCGGGTAAAGCCCGGGTATGCTGAGGTCGAAGCACATGAACAAATATGCTCCCTGAGGTCAGTGCAGATGCAGACTAAGGTCAGAGCACATGAAGGCCAAGGTATGCTGAGGTCGAAGCACATGAACAACAAATATGCTCCCTGAGGTCAGTGCACATGCAGACTAAGGTCAGAGCACATGAACAAATATGCTCCCTAAGGTCAGTGCACATGCAGACTAAGGTCAGAGCACATGAAGGCCCAGGTATGCTGAGGTCGAAGCACATGAACAAATATGCTCCCTGAGGTCAGTACACATGCAGACTAAGGTCAGAGCTCATGAAGGCCAAGGTATGCTGAGCTCGAAGCACATGAACAAATATGCTCCCTGAGGTAGGTGCTCATGCAGACTAAGGTCAGAGCACATGAACAAATATGCTCCCTGAGGTCAGTGCACATGCAGACTAAGGTTGGAGCACACGAACAACTGTACTCCATGAGGTCAGTGCACAGCACTGAGGATGGGCCGAAGCATCAGTGCATAGCACTGGGGATGGGTCGAATCATCAGTGCGCAGCACTGAGGATGGGTCGAAGCATCTATGCATAGAACTGGGGAAGGGTCGATGCATCAGTGCATATCACTGGGGACCAGAATTTCAGTTTAAACTGGAAACTTAGGATTTCACACTCATCACTTTATTTTATTCACATTCAATCTGATTTTAGCAAGTTTTAGAGGGTAGCTCGATCGAATTAGAGTTTAATACACATGAGTCCACATTGATTAAGTTTTTTTAAGTTTTTTTTTGTTCTGATTTGAATGACTGGGCCCCGAACCCTTGTTTCAAATTTTCCCTTACTCATCAATGGTTCAGTGCGTTTTTGAAATTGAATTGGTGTTTGCTTTTGTATTTGTAGTGCAGAGCTTCCAATGTCAATCTGGGAGGTTAAGTTTCATATTCATAATTTATCCCTTCTTGTTCTGTTCATTCTGGTTTCTTCCCCCCTCTTTTGTTTTAGCAAGTTCAGAGAATGTATATGGGTCATCACCTTCTCCTTTGTATGTATCAATCCGAATCGGATTTCAGTTCTTGAATCAGAAGGTGCCATGATCATTCTTCCAATTTTCTGTTTTTTTTTTTGCTGCCAGCAGGTTTGAAGATTGACCATTATTATTTTTTGTTCTGTGTATAGATCAGTCCATATTGATGAACTCTTTCCTGAATTTAACTCGTTGTTAAGTTCAGTTCATATATCTTGACATTTTTTTGGATAGTTTTATGTAGTTGAATTGCATATCACATTCTTTGGGTTCTTAACTTCATGTTGATCTTCATGGGAATCGTTAATTGGTTTCTTTGGTCCAATTGTTATTTTTCTAAGTTCTTAATTCTGGTGAAATTTTGGCAGCACCTCCCCTAGACCCGAAGCGTGGGGGTGGCAAATGGGGGCGCGCCCTATGGAGAGAACTCCGATGGCCCCGAACAGAAAGGGATACGCGCGAAGCGACGTGATCCCCGGGGTATGCGCGAAAGTGACAACACCCCATCACCCATTGTGGGGGCGGAGATCCTGAGGGCTAGCTTACGAGGGACCCCACCGATCCACGGGCCACCACGAACTCGTCGTCAAGATGTGGACTTCTTTTCCTTCCTTTTTTATCACCGTATAAGGCTTTGGATATCCACCTTCAAAAAGAGGAGTTACCGGGGAACGCGCTATGACGAAGCGGACCCCCGGTGATCCAAGAGTGGTTAAGAAACCGGAATTGGAAAGAGACGAGTATTAGGGTTCCGATGGTTGGTGACCTCAGAGACATATCTATGGATTTAGATAGACCCCGGGCCGGTGCCCATCGTGATGAAAATTGCCGAATGGGTGGCTTAAAGAAATAAAATAGGATTTATCCTATCCATCTACTGTGAGAAAGGAGTAGACTGAAGCAAAAGACAAATATATCATATAGAGATATCGATTCGCATGCACATAAGAGGGACATAAATCGGGCTTCCGATGGTTGGTGACCTCAGAGACATATCTATGGGTTTAGATAGACCCCGAGCTGGTGGCCATCGTGATGAAAATCGCCGAATGGGTGGCTTAAAGAAATAAAATGGAGGGGCTCATCATATCTACTATAGTGGAGAGAGTAGAAGAAAAAAGAATCTCCCGGAGGAGCATCTTTATTTCACCACGGGGGGGGGGGTAAACATACATCGAGGGGATTATAGTTCGGGCATGAAAGCCCGCGCATCGCAAGAAGGAAAGGGGGGAGAAAGAACAAATACACGGAGAAGGAAGAGGCGTTGCTCCCCAATCTCTCACATCTCTTTCTCTCCTCTACTCTCTCTTTTCCTTCTCTCCACTCTCACAGGAACGCAGGCTTCGGAAGCTTCAACCTCGAATGGCCAGACACGAGTATCTTTAAGAAGAAGGCTTCTGCTCTCCGGGCTTCCAAGAAGAATTCAAGCTTCGGAGGGGCGCTCCTTTTATTGGGGTTAAAGGCCCTATTTCGGAGGGAAATCCTCCTGGCTTCTCTGCCATTTTTTTTCTTTTTTCTTCATGCTGCCGCCGCGCTCTTCCCATGGCTGCTGCAACCGTTGCTTCTCCGACAGTGGAGATTTCCATTCGCGGGGGTGGCCGCGGTTCTGCCTTCGTTGTTTGTGGACGAGCGCCTTGTCGGAATGGGATGCGCACCATTGCTTTCTCGGGAGGAGGCTTGTGAGCATTGAATGCTCTGTACGGGGTGAAGGGGCCTTCGTTCGGACTGCCAGACGCCGGGAGGAGGCTGCTGGTTGCCGCTGCAGACTGCCGGTCACAAGCACCGGCCAACGCGGGCTCCGCGTGTGAGAGGGAGAAGGGGGAAAGAAAAAAAGTGAGAAGGGAGATATGTGATGTGATACAAAGACACAGGTTACTGTAGCGTGAACAGTTACGGTGAATTATCTCATATTTCCATTTTTTTAAATCCCCCCTTTTTTCTCTTGGGCCCTCTCTTTCTTCTATTTGTGCTTATGGCCTTGCGCGCCCTTCTTGATTCTTGTATTGGGCTTGGCCCATTCGAATTTGGCCCATCCCCCCTTCTCTTCTTCTATTCTAATTTTTATATTGGGTCAGGCCCATTTTTTTTGGTGTTAACAAGTGCCCCCCAGCCGCGGGTGACGCAAGCGAGGGACGAGTGTGCAGGGTCCGCGGGTGTAGACGTCTTCGGCATATTTCTCTATTCTTTGAGACGATAGATCATTGTTCCGGTGCAAATCCGCGGGAAAGTGCTCACTCCTTCATCGAAGGGATGAGGGGATCGCTTCACCACATAGGCACGCGGACCGAGATGTCTAGCCCGAGTGGGGGATTGGTGGCTCGTGTTGGATAAGGAAGGTTATTTATTCATTGACCCGGACAGAAGGTCTGAGCCGAAGGCTTTGTAAGGGGCCCGATGGAACTGGAGGAGTTTGTGTGTTAATTGGTTTAAATGAGAAGTTCAAGTCGAGGGTTTATTCATCGGTGCCGGCAAAGCGCCGTGGATTGACATGGTTTATTCATTGACACGGGGTTTGTGCCAGAGCAAGGGTCTTTTTGTTCATGGCTTCAGACGGAAGGTATGGGCCACCAGTTTATTCATCGATGCCGATAGGGAGTCGGGGACCGACGTGGTTCATTCATTGACACGGGGTTAGTGCCAAAGCAAGGGTCTTTTTGTTCATGGCTTCAGACGGAAGGTCTGAGCCACCGGTTTATTCGTCGATGCCGATAGGGAGTCGGAGACCGACATAGTTCATTCATTGACATGGGGTTAGTGCCAAAGCAAGGTTATTTTTGTTCATGGCTTCATGCGGAAGGTCTGAGCCACCGGTTTATTCATCGATGTCGACAGGGAGTCGGAGACCGACGTGGTTTATTCATTGACACGGGGTTAGTGCCAAAGCAAGGGTATTTATGTTCATGGCTTCAGACGTAAGGTTTGGGCCACTGGTTTATTCATTAATGCCGACAGGGAGTCGGGGATCGACGCGGTTTATTCATTGACATAGGGTTAGTGCCAAAGTAAGGGTCTTTTTTGTCATGGCTTCAGACGGAAGGTCTGGGCCATTGGTTTATTCATCGATGTCGACAGGGAGCCGGGGACCGACGCGGTTTATTCATTGACACGGGGTTAGTGCCAAAGTAAGGGTCTTTTTGTTCATCGAATCCAGATAGAGGATCTGGGTCGAAGGAAGGAGGTCTTTTCATTCAATGACCAGGACGGAAGGTCCGGGTCAAAGCAAGGGTATTTTTTTTATTGGCTCGGACAGGAAGTCCAAGTCAGAAGTTGTATGCGTCGGTGGGACAAGATGGAGTAGTGTTGAGCTAGATATGTGGGTTTTTGCCACTGCATGAGATGTAGTTGTTTGGTTATTCGGCCGAGATGCGATGGTCTGAGCTGGAGAAGGGAATTCTGAATTGCAGTGGGACTTGATGAATCGACATCCCCCAATGACTTTGATAAGTTTTTCTTTCTTTCTCTCTTCCTTTTTTTTCTTTCCTTTTTTTTCTTTCTTTTTTTTCTTTTCTCTTTTTTTTGAATGAATATTGCATAGTCTCACGGGAGATCTAAGAAACATTCTTGTTCCTCGTGAAACGTGGACTTTAATTGTTCCTCAAACTGGGGAAGTGATGTGTGATATAGTTTCAAGTGCTTTCCATTAAGGGGTGGGAATTAAGTCTCCCCCCTATGGTTGACAACCACATACGCACCTCCTTCGTAAACTTTTTGGACAACATAGAGCCCAAGCCAGTTTTCATTTAGCTTATCTTTATGGTTGGCAGCCATAACTTCTCTTCTTTTGACCATCACGAGGTCGCCTTTCTTGAATTCACGCCCTTTGACAAGCTTGTCGAAGGCACGTGTTATGCGGGCCTGATAGACCTGTATGTTTTGCTGAGCCCGGAGTCGCTTCCTTTCTAGGTCGAAGAGCTCTTCCAATCTTCGTTCTGCATTTGTTCGATCGTCTTTGACCAATTCATGTTGGATTGCGACCCGAAGTGAGGGTACCTCCAGTTCAATGGGGACGACTGCTTCCGAACTGTACACCAAAGAGAAGGGCGAACAGCCCATTGGGGCTTTATAGATGGTACGGTACGCCCACAGTGCCTCATACATCTTGTCACCCCAATCCTTTTTATTAGAACTGACGGTCTTCGCCAGGAGGGTGCAAAGGGTTTTATTGAATGCTTCGGCCAGCCCGTTTGCTTGTGGGTTGTACGGAGTGGATGTCCTCCAGTCAATCTTGTACTTTTCAGCCAGTCTATAGACCTTTTCATTCTGGAAATGACTTCCATTATCTGAGATGATCCGGTTGGGAATGCCGAATCAGAATATTACATTTTGTCGGATAAATCGAGCCACGATTTCTCTTGTTACTTCCCTTAGGGCTATAGCCTCTACCCAGCGGGAGAAATAGTCCGTTATTTCCATGATATATTTGCATCCCGAAGAGGATGGGGGCAATGGGCCCGCAACATCTATTCTCCATTGAGCAAATGGCCAACTGGGTGCTATCGGATGTAGCTGTGTTGGAGGTCTTCTGGGGACCGTTGCATGCTCTTGGCACTTCTGACATGACTTAGCATACTTGCAACAGTCGTCGAACATTGGTGGCCAATAATAGCCCAGCTTTTTAATTTCAATCTTCATCTTCGGCCCGCCTGGTGTGCCCTGGCTAACCCAGCATGAATTTCCTTCATGACTCTCTAGGCTTCCTCCATTGAGAGGCACCGAAGCAATATCTTCTTTTTGGCGTCCGCCAAAATTCGGAATAAAATTCCATTTCTAATTTCATAAGAATCCTTTATTCGGATCAGCTTGATCTTTTCTTTCCTTTGCTTGGGCAATTGCTAGTGTTTAAACCATTATATGAGGGGCTCACGCCAGTCGGGTGAGCCGACCACTTCTGTGGTTGCTACTTCAGGCTCCTCTCTTCCTGGTTCTTCTTCTATCATGCTGGGGACCTGTCGTCGGTTGATCACCCGTATATTGAGTGATTCATCTGGTGGGATCGCTAGCGAGCTTGCTAGCTTTGCTAATGCATCGGCATGTGCATTCTGACCTCAGCCGACATGGTTTATTTCAATAAAGTAGAATTTCTCCATGAGTTGCTTCGCCTTAGCGTGGTAGGGGAGTAATTCGGGTTTCGAATCTCAAACTGCCCCTGGATTTGTTTGACTATCAGCATCGAATCCCTGAACAGTTGAAGCATGTAGATCTCCATGTAGAAGGCAACCTGGAGGCCGATAATTAGAGCTTCATATTCTGCTTCATTATTTGTGCAGGCTTTGTTGATTGAGCAAGAGGTATGTAGCACCTCTCCTTTGGGAGATTTGAGGACAACTCCTACCCCTGCTCTTATTCTTGTTCGTCCCTGCGGGGATGTTTCTATTCTTGAGGTGCCGTTAAAGTGTAGCTGCCAAGTGGCTTGTTGAACTTGGCCCACTTCTAGGGTCTCATCTTTGGGAAGCTCCGTGATCAAAGGAGAATCTTTAGGCACGGGGTGTGCTACAAAGAAGTCTACAATGGCCTGGCCCTTGATGGCCTTTTGTGGCACATAAGTAATGTCAAACTCCATGAGGATGATAGCCCATTTACCCAATCATCCTTTGAGGACTGGCTGAGAGAGTATATATTTGACCAAGTCAGCCCTGGATATTAGCTTGACTTCATGCGACAGCATGTAATGTCTCATCTTCTTGGCTGCAAAGACTAGTGCTAGGCAGACCTTTTCAATAGGTGTATACTTTTCTTCGACGCCGACCAGTCTTTGGCTGAGGTAGTAGAGGGCTTGTTCTTTTCCTTCTTCATTACTTTGGGCTAGCATTACTCCCAAAGAATATTCCGTGGCAGCTATGTACAAGATCATCGGCTGCCCTTTGACAGGTGCCCCCAGGACTGGCGGGGTGTTCAGGTATTCTTTCAATTTATTGAAAGCTTTTTGACATTCTTCGCTCTAGTGGAATGGGGTATCCTTCATCATTAATTTAAGGAACAGCTGACACCGCCCGGACAAGTTGGAGATGAACCTACGGATGTAGGCTAGCTGGCCTTGCAATGACCGTAACTCTGTCGGGCTTCTAGGAGGAGGCAGCTCCTGAATAGCTTTGATCTTTACGGGGTCTATCTTAATCCCCCGGTATCTGACGACGAAGCCTAGGACTTTTTCGCTGGAGACGCCAAAAGCGCACTTCATCGAGTTCACCTTCAGCTCATGTTGCCGCAGTCTTTCGAATATAATTTTGAGGTCAGCCAAGTGATCCTCCCTCTTCTTTGTTTTGACAACTAAGTGTGGGAATGGTTTTTATTCTTTATTTGGTTGGTTTATTAGGCGTGCCAGTCATCGGAGTGACAATTTATTATGCGCTCGGTCTGACTTAGTCAGTCGATTGTGAAGTCCGAGTCAGGACCGAAAGTCCGTCATACCATAAAGGCTATGACGTTAATTACGCCCTTCCAAAGAAGGACAACCCTTGATTAATCACCAAAGTAGAAGAGCCCAGGGGCAAAACCAATATGATAGGTATGCTCATTCATTTGCAGGATAGGAGATGCATGTGATTATGCAAAATAAGATATGATACTAATGTATGGAATAAATCCGGCAGCATATCCCCTTATCTTAGACTATGCCAAGTGGGAATATAGGACATCCATCCACGGAGTGCCGAGATGGACGCCAAAGGAAAGATGGGCGTAGCCCGAGATCCAAGAGGATCTAGATGCAACGGGACAATGTCCATTATCATGGTATTTATTGATATCCCCTTAATAAACTATTGGAGGACATGCAGTGGCAAAACTTCAAGAGTCAGCAGGGTTAGAAGAATACATCGCGGTCAAACGGTATAATGTGGGGGTAAAACCCCATTAATTCATCTCCCTTAGACTTGGATGAAGAACTATGATTCCCCATGATATGATGAAGGTTGGCATGAAGGCTAATGAGGTTAGGACATTAGGTTTAGACTGAGTTTAGGACTCATTAAGGTTACTGGGAAGTTGAGTGTTTGAATAGTAGATGGCATTGAGGTGAATCGGCACGGAGGGGAGCCGGCGCGGTGGAGCCTCGGTGCGACGGCTTCAGCACGACAGTGAGCATAAAGGAGGGAATCGACATGGTGAGATGGTCGGCGCACCTAGTGCTGGCTGGCACTCGGCGCGCCCATCACTCGGCACGGAACTGGCGCCGAGAGGGGGCTGCGCCGAGAGGCTATCTGGCGCCGGTAGGAGCAGCTGCTTTAGGGACTTTCAGGGATTTGTGAGATTGTGGGTTTTGAGGGGGGTTCTATTGAGGGGGTCTCTTGTGTTTAATCAGGGCTTCATGGGCTCTGGTGATGATGTTTAGACAAGCTGAAAGGGGAGGAGAAATTCATCCACAGAAGGTCTAGAAAGACCATGTGACAATCAACGGGAAATCTCATAATGATTATATTCCCCTTTGTACAGTGGGCAAAGGGCCATGAGATAGCCTGTCTCAGGTCCTTGCCACACAGCAGAGGGTTTAATTCATCAGCTTAATGAAAAAACATCACACGATATGACAAAGCAAGGATCGTGAATGAATTTCGGCAGTATCTCCCCTTATTTTGGACTGTGCCAAAGGGGGAGTATAGGACATCCATCCACGGAGTGCCGAGATGGAAGCCAAAATAAAGATGGGCGTAGCCCGAGACCCAAGAGGATCAAAATTCAGCGGGACAGTGTCCACTCATGGCGGCACCTCATTAATATTCCCCTAAAGGGACCAGCGGAGAACATGCAGTGGCAGAACTCCGTGTCCCGACGGGGTGAAAGAAGGAAATCGGGAAACCGAAACCCGAATTGAAATAAATGTAGGGGTAAAACCCCGTTGATATAGCTCCTCTGACTCTCACAGAACTGGACGTAAATGGCCCAACAGAATTGATCCATAAAAATATATGCGTTTATTCTTATACTCATGCATGCACACATATATATATACGTACATATATCCATGCACACATATACATATATCTATGAGCAGCATATGAATGTATGCATGGTCACTCAAAAGATGATGGCTAAAGGGCCAATTGGGGATTTATTAGTATACACTCCCTATGCATGTTTAAATATGGATGGACCAAATGAGGGTACTCACGTAAGGGTTTGCATGCTAAAAAAAAGAAGGAAGTATCATCTATGTATATAAGCCATATGTATGTCCCTTTATATATCCATATATGGAAATTGGGTTGGTTGGCATTTCATCATGCACCCACATAATATGGGCATAGTTAGTGGGTGAGGCTTAGGAATTAATGCAAACTGACATGCATGCTTGAAACTGTTGAATGGGCTGACAGCCATTTACGTATATGGAATGGGTTTAAAAGGGGTGATGCATGCATTCGGTCAATCTATGTACATATGCAGACCTATCTACATGCATATGGCAGAGTGGGCCATGTGCATTTATTACAGGCCAGATACCCGCAGGTATAGGACAGGGGTTGGGTGAGATTAAGCCACTCTTAGCATTAACACTTACCCACATGGTTTATTCGTATGCAGAGCACGATGGGCTGGGTGGTTTGTATAACGTGGGAACCAATGTATCGGGGGTTAAATGCTTTATGCATGCATGCGGCGGGGTGACAGCCTTGCTACTCGACGGCAGTGACACTCGACGCGGAAGATAGCACTCGGCGTAGAAATGAAAATGGGGGAGGCCTAGCTCGGCGTGGCAGCTTCTCGGCACGGTAGAGTAACCGGCGCGGGTAGTAATCGGCGCGGGTTTGGCGCCGAGAGTTGTTGGCGCCGAGGCTAGCTGAAAGGGGGTTTTGGGGTTTTAAATTTCATGGAAAATTGCCGGGTTCGAGCTATTCTGAGTGAACAGGAAACTATTCGGAGAACACAAACACCATATCAGAGCCGGGCAAAAATTACTTTTCCTCATGATTTGGGAGGGCGTCGTGTGAGAAACCAACGCCGACCGAGTGCTCACGAGCAAACAGATATTAAATGCATGAGAGAGAAATGACGGAAATAAATCCATGACAAAGGGGTGGTTTGATTGCTCCAGAAAAGAAACTGTGAGCATCAGAGTGCTCCGTGGAGCATGGAGATCAATACAGATGGCACTTGAGCCAAATAGAACCATCTCGGCGGACAGAACGAAGCAAGCTGCAGCCAAAACAGAGTATCGTAAAATCATTTGTTCGAGCATCTCATTGTACCTCATCCACTTGGAGAAGAAGCAAAGAGCATGCCACAGGCTTGACAGTCTCTGGCCTCCATTTGAGACATCTACCGGGGATGGCATCGAAAAATATGGTTAAAACCAACTAGCACTTGTGATATGAGATCATGAGAGATGAGCATAGAGATGACGAAGAAAAAAAGATGCATCCACATGGAAATAGAGGGAAGACTAGTGGAAATCGACAGTCAGAACCAATTTCATTTGATTCATTCATTATCAGCATCTCATACATGGGATCGGAAAGACAACTTTAGAAGAAGAATTACATAGAAAAAAAAAAGGAAACGGGGGAGAGGGAAGAATGTTGCCCCGAAGGGCATTACATGGTGGGAGGCCCACCTTTCTTGCAGGGGGAAACCCACTCCTCTCTTTTCTTCCTTAGAAGATCCTCCCTCTTTCTCCCTCGACGAGTTGGTGGCTCTCTCCTTTCTTCTGTCTCTTTTTTTTATCCCCGTCCACCGCTGGCTTTCTTCTCTTGTTGTCGTTTTTCCCCCGGTTCCCTTGTTTCTTCGTCGAACCTCAGCTTTTATAGTGGGTTACATAACCCTCTTCTCATCGGCGCGCTCCTCTTGCCTGGTGCTCTCGGCGCGCCCCCTCTTCAGTATGGGCTTCGACGTCCTTTTAAACTTTGATATGGTCTGGGTGCCTTTGTGGGCTTAATGGGCCCTTGTAGCCTCTCCGCCTCTTCCTCTATCCCTAGAAAATAAGGAATATAAGATGATTTAGTAGGAAAAATATGTTGACATTATTTATATATATATATGTATATATTGTTATTATTTTATCATTTTTTATGTGTCAACAAATGCCCCCCACCCGTAGGTGGTGCGAATGAGGGACGGGTGAGCGGGGCCTACGGGTGAGACCCGTTTGAAAGCGTGTCTTTTTATTCATGCGAGCATGCAGGCATTCAACAGCAAGCATAAGCTAGATATATGGAATAGCTCCCCTATATCGGGGATAGGACAAGGACAGCGCCTGTGACTCATAGTTAGAGTGCGGCTCACAAGGCACAACTAAGGGAGATGTGCATGCGCAGAGAGGACATCGCATAGAATATGTGCACAGCGTAAGCCACGACCTACACCCGAGGCTACTTTTCCATAGTGTGATAGTGCAAGTATGCGAGCAGCGTTGCTCCGACATAGGGATACGCAGACGTTCTAGATAACATTAGAGCATTGCTCTAGCGTCTACACATACAGCTGGGGTTCTCGATTTTTGGTAGCTTTGCACAACCCCCTTAGCTTATTCCCAGCTCTGGACTTCACCGTTCGGCGCGAGTCTCCTCATATGTCTCAATGGGGATTCCCGGCTACTAGGATTCATCCTTTATAGCAATTTTATTACGGACTTCACCGTTCGGCGCGAGTCTCCTCATGTGTCTCAATGGGGATTCCCGGCTATTAGGATTCATCCTTTATAGTTATTTTATTGTGGACTTCGCCGTTCGGCGCGAGTCTCCTCATATGTCTCAATGGGGATTCCCGGCTACTAGGATTCATCCTTTATAGTGATTTTATTATGGACTTCACCGTTCGGCGCGAGTCTCCTCATATGTCTCAATGGGGATTCCCGGCTACTAGGATTCATCCTTCCTATCATTCTTCTTCTTAGTTTTTTTCTTTTAACTTGAGGGAAGGCAGCTTTTCCCTCACGATTACCCCTCATGTGGGTGCAGAAGTCTGAGCATCCAAAAAGTATTAGGAAGAACCTTCTAGCATCCCTATGATAAGAGACCGCTGAACACATTGTGGTGCAAAGTGTAGGAGTTTTGCTTTGGGTGTATCTCACGAGTTACGTTAGCGACACAGCTATGACTTTTCCACTGGACGCATGCACTCAGCCAATACTGACTTTTCATCCCTTAGTGTATGCTGTGGCGCACATATGCTTAAAATCAGGCAGCTTTATTTAGCAAGGAAATGTGGTCCTAGGAAATTGAAGGAGGTGTATTATCTTATAGTATAAGCAAGCATGCAAGGAGGGCCAACAAATACCCAAAATTTGAAAGCAATCAATTTTTTTTATTTTTTATTATTTTATTTTATATGCATGCATATGTGTATATGTCACTACATATCCATTTATTTGTTCAAGCGCCCGTTGCGAATACATGCAGGTTAGTTATTCAAAAGCAAGTAGAATTGATAACAAAATAATGGGAAAGGGCTTTATGTAGCAAGTCCTAGCGGGACGAAGAGGGTTGGTACTGGCCAACGAGAGCCATTTTATTCAGATGATGAACCTGGATTAAACTGGAGTGGTAGGCCTCAACAGGGTGCCTTGGCCAAGAACGAACGGCGGGTTTGACAGGGATTCTGACCCGAATATAGAAAATGGACTACAGAAGCCAACAGTTGGCAAGGGCAGCGGGCTATGACAGCCAAAAGGTAACATGGCAAGTAGGCCGTAAAAGCCAGGAGATAATAGGAGAATAGGATATGCAGACCTAGCGGTAGCAGGAAAGTAGGCTTCAGGGTGAGCCCAAGTCATTGGGTTGTAGCAACCATCACGGTGGGACATGATGGTCATTGTTGAAGTAGGCTTAAGCCAAAAGGGTAGCGAGACAGCGGGCTTTTGACGGTATGTCAAGGTCGAGAGATGCACAGATATTGAAAAATGCCAAGCTAGTAGGCCACATGGACCTGGAGATAGTGAGATAGTAGGCTGTATAAGCTGATGTAGCAGGATAGTAGGCCGTAAAGCCAAGGTAGCAGCCTTGAGGGCCAGGGACGGCAGGCTATAGGAGCCAGGGCAGCGGGCTGTAGAAGCGAGGATAGCAGGCTACGAGGGCCAGAGACAGCAAGCTATAAGAGCCAGGACAACAAGCTGTAGAAGCCAGGAATAGCAGACTACGAGAGCCAGAGACAGTAGGCTACAAAAGCCAGGACATCAGACTATAGAAGCCAGGAATAGCAGGCTACGAGAGCCAGAGATAGCAGGCTACAAAAGCCAGGACCGCAGGCTGTAGAAGTCGAGAATAGCATGCCACGAGAGCCAGAGACAACAGGCTACAAGAGCCAGGACAGCAGGCTGTGGAAGCCAGGAATAGCAGGCTACGAGAGCTAGAGACAGTAGGCTACAAGAGCCAGGACAGCAGGCTGTGGAAGCCAGGAATAGCAGGCTACGAGAGCCAGAGATAGCAGGCCACAAAAGTCAGGATAGCAGGCTGTAGAAGCCAGGAATAGCAGGCTATGAGAGCCAGAGACAGTAGGCTACAAGAGCCAGGATAGCAGACTGTAGAAGCCAGGAATAGTAGGCTACGAGAGCCAGAGATAGCAGGCTACAAGAGCCAGAATAGCATGCTGTAGAAGCCAGGACAGCAGGCTACGAGAGTCAGAGACAGCAGGATACAAGAGCCAGGATAGCAGGCTGTAGAAGTCGGGAATAGCAGACTACGAGAGCCAGAGACAGCAGGCTACAAGAGCCAAGATAGCAGGCTATAGAAGCCAGGAATAGCAGGCTACGAGAGTCAGAGACAGCAGGCTACAAAGCCAGGATAGCAGGCTGTAGAAGCCAGGAATAGCAGGCTACGAGAACCAAAGATAGCAGGCTACAAGAGCCAGAATAGCAAGCTGTAGAAGCCAAGAATAGCAGGCTATGAGAGCCAAAGACAGCAGGCTACAAGAGCCAGGATAGCAGGCTGTAGAAGCCAGGAATAGCAGGCTACGAGAGCCAGAGACAGTAGGCTACAAAAGCCAGGATAGCAGGCTATAGAAGTCAGGAATAGCAGGCAACGAGAGCCAAAGACAGCAGGCTACAAAAGTCAGGATAGTAGGCTGTAGAAGCCAAGAATAGCAGGCTACGAGAGCCAGAGACAACAGGCTACAAGAGCCAGGATAGCAGGCTGTAGAAGCCAGGAATAGCAGGCTACGAGAGCTAGAGACAGTAGGCTACAAAAGCCAGGATAGCAGGCTGTAGAAGCCAGGAATAGCAGGCTACGAGAGCCAGAGACAGTAGGCTACAAAAGCCAGGATAGTAGGATATAGAAGCCAAGAATAGCAGGCTACGAGAGCCAGAGACAACAGGCTACAAGAGCCAGGACAGCAGGCTGTGGAAGCTAGGAATAGCAGGCTACGAGAGCCAGAGACAGCAGGCTACAAGAGCCAGGACAGCAGGCTGTGGAAGCCAGGAATAGCAGGCTACGAGAGCCAGAGATAGCAGGCCACAAAAGCCAGGATAGCAAGCTGCAAGAGTTAGATATAGCAGGCTATGAGAGCCAGAAAGTAGCGGAGATAGTAGGCTGTGAAAGCCAGAGAGTAGTAGGGAATCAGGCTTGTGAAAGTCGAAAGGTAGTTTAGCCAAATTATATGGTAGCAGGCCTTAGCCGAAGTGGCTAAGCCAGAAATGTAAGATAGTTGAAACGTGGGATAGCGAGCTTTAGCCAAGATAGCTGAAAGTCATGATAGCGAGCTTTGGCTAAGCCGAGAGATAAGATAGCTAAGGTGTAAGGTAGCAGGTTTGGTTGGAATGGCTAAGCCGAAAGATAGGATAGTGGTCACATGCTGTAGAGAAGCTGGCTTCCAAGCCGACATCTAGAAGGATGGAATGTGAGTTGAAATTGAGGAGAGGGACTGAATAGTCACAATCAAGGGAAGCGGCTTTGACGACAGGTCTAGGCCGTTGCATTGCATGATTATCGCAATGGGACAGGTAGATGAGTTCTGATAGCAAGCTTTGGCCTGAAATGGCTAAGTCGATGGATGAAGTAGTTGGAAATTGTAATAGCAGCTTTGGACGGAATGTCTAAGCCGAAAGATAGAATGGTAAAAAATTATGATAGTAGCTTCGGCCGGAATGGCTAAGCCGATAGATAGAGTAGTTTGAAAATCATGATAGCAGCTTTGGCCGGAATGGCTAAGCCGAAAGCTAGAATAGCTGAAAATTATGATAGCAGCCTTGGCCGGAATGGCTAAGCCGACAGATAGAATAGTTGAAAATCATGATAGCAGCTTTGGCTTGAATGGCTAAGCCGAAAGCTAGAATAGCTGAAAATTATGATAGCAGCTTTGGCTGGAATGGCTAAGCCGACAGATAGAATAACTGACGAATTGTGATAACGGCTTTTGCCAGAATGGCTAAACCGAAAGAGGAGATAGCCGAAGAATTGCAATAGCGGCTTTGGCCGGGATGGCTGAGCCGGAGGACGAGACAATTAACAAATTGTGATAGCGGCTTTAGCCAAGATGGCTAAACCGAAAGAGGAGATAGCTGAAGAATTGTAATAGCGGCTTTGGCCGGGATGGCTGAGCCGGAGGACGAGACAATTAACAAATTGTGATAGCGGCTTTAGCCGGATGATGGAATGGCTGAAAATGTATAATAGCGACTTCGACTGTCATGGCTGAGTCGGGGAATAAGATAGCTGGAAGTTGTGAGATATATGGTAGTGGGCTTCAGCCGAGGTGGACGAGCCGAAAAATGAGATACTTGAAATACATGATAGGGTGTTGGGCTCGCCAACAAGGATAGCTGGCTTCGACTGGATGTCAAAGGCCAGAAGATAGGATAGCAGATCCTGGTAGGATGTCGGACTTGGAAGCAATCTAGAATTGATGTTGCCTTGACGGACTGTCGAAGACAACCCATGCATCTGACCCAGACGGGAGATCTGTGTCAAAGGTAGAATCTAGATGCCAACTTGACAATATGTCGGAGCTGACAAACCTTGCTCAGACGGTAGGTCCAGGACAAGGGTAGAATACAGACGTCGACCCGACGAGATGTCAGAATCAACAAACCTTGCTCGGACGGCGTGTCTGGGGCAAGGGCAGAATATAGACGTCAACCCGACGAGATATCGGAGTCAACAAACCTTGTTCAGACGGGAGGTCTGAAACAAGGGCAGAATATATAAGTGGCCATTGACTCGACAGAACGTCTAAATCAAGCAACTCAGCAAAGACGTGGGGTCTAGGCCAAGGGTAAAACCTAGCCGACTGACGAGGGCTAAGAATGGTACCCTCCAAAAGTACTCCTGGTACAGACCAGCCCATAGTGCAGGCTGTGTTGTCCGGTGGGACTATTGATGGATTTGACTATGTTGTTTATAGCGCCGGTGGGGCTAGGGATTAACATCTGAGAGCTCGGCCAAGGCGGGGTGCCTTGAGCCAGAGGGAAAAGGTTTATGGGCCTAGCTCGGTGGTAATATTTAAGAGCTCGACGCAGATGGAGTGCCTTGCGCCGAGGAAAAAGCTTATGGACTCAGCTCGACGGGACTTGATGGGCAGAGTCTAAGAGCTCGACGAGGGCGGAGTGCCTCAGGCCAAGGTAAGGGGTAGCTCGATCAGGGCGGAGTGCCACTAGACCAAGGTGGAGGTAGCTTGATCAGGGCGGAGTGCCACTAGACCAGGGCGGAGGTAGATCGATCCGGGCGGAGTGCCACTAGACCAAGGTAAAGGTAGCTCGGTCAGGAGAGTGCACTAGACCAAGGTGGATAGAGTTCAGCCAGGGCGCAGCGCCACTAGACTAAGGGTAGGTATAGAGCCCGGTCAGGGCGGAATGCCGCTGGACCAAGGGTAGGTAGAGCTTAGCTAGGGCGAAGTGCCAATAGACTAAGGCAGATGGAACTTAGCTAGGACGGAGTGCCACTAGACTAAGGTAAATATAACTTAGCTAGGGCAGAGTGCCACTAGACTAAGGCAAGGTAGAGCTCGGCCAGAGCGGAATGCCACTAGACCAAGGTATGTAGAACTTAGCTAGGGCGGAGTGCCACTAGACTAAGGGTATGTATAGCTCGGCCAGGGCTGAATGCCACTAGACCAAGGTATGTAGAACTTAGCTAGGGCGGAGTGCCACTAGACTAAGGGTATGTATAGCTCGGCCAGGGCGGAATGCCACTAGGCCAAGGTGGGTAAAACTTAGCTAGGGCGGAGTGCCACCAGGCTAAGGCAGGTAGAGCTCGGTCAGGGTGGAATGCCACCAGACCAAAGCAGGTAGAGCTCGGCCAGGGCGGAATGCCATCAGACCAAGGTAGGTAGAGCTCGGCCAGGGCGGAATGCCACTAGACCAAGGGAGGTAGAACTCAGCAAGGGCGGAATGCCACTAGACCAAGGTAGGTAGAGCTCGGCCAGGGCGGAATGCCACTAGACCAAGGGTAGGTATAACTTAGCTAGGGCGGAGTGCCACTAAACTAAGGTGGGTGAAACCTAGCTAGAGCAGAGTGCCACTAGACTAAGGCAGATAAAGCTCGGTTAGGGTGGAATGCCACTAGACCAAGGTGGGTAGAGCTCGGCCAGGGCAGAATGCCACTAGACCAAGGTAGGTAAAACTTAGCTAGGGCAGAGTGCCACTAGACTAAGGCATATAGAGCTCGGTTAGGGCGGAATGCCACTAGACCAAGGTGGGTAGAGCTAGGCTAGGGCGGAATGCCACTAGAACAAGGTAGATAAAGCTCGGTTAGGGTGGAATACCACAAGCCAAGGGAGAGGTTTTATGGGCCCAGTCCAATGGAACTAATGGGCAACGTCTAAAGCTTGGCGAGGGCGGAGTGCCACAGGCCAAGGGATAGGTTTTATGAGCCCAGTGAGACAAGCTTGGTATCTCTTAGCGTGTTTGTGTAGCTGTTGTGGTGGAATGCCGAAGGATGGCGAGGATGTATTAGTTATGAATGTGGGTTCCACACTGGGGGTAGAGAGTCAATCCCGGTGGGACTAATGGGAAGCATTTTACAGGATAAGGAGGAATCCCGTTCTAACATTGAATGAAATGCAGCAGATGGGTCCTCTAAGCGAGGAGCTCGAAATCTTTAGCAGTCGAGCTTGTCGAACAGTTAGCATCTGCAGCGGGTTGTCCAGTTCACGGTGGGATGTTGGTGTGCCCTGAATAATCCCGTTCTCTCTTCTTTTAGCTTTGGATGCCCCCATGCTGGGGTGGATAGTCGGAGAGTTCATTCTCCTTTTAATGCCCCCAAGCTAGGGTGGATAGCTGAAGACGAGTTGTTCAAAGCACGTCTTTCCATTGGGTAGCTTGTTCGCTTCACGAGCAGTTGTGTAGGCAGACAATAGCAGGGAAATCCGGCCGTTGGACTCCACCCTCTTCTCTTTTGTTGGCAGCCCCCGAGCAGGGAATAGAGTCTTGCTGTGCCCAGCGGCACCTCAGAGCTTGATTGCGACTGAGCATATTTTCATTCTTGCCCCCCCTTGCTCGGAGAGAGTTGAGCCTCCATTATTGTGTGCTGGAGCATGTAGAGCAGCGGCTACGTTGTGCCGGGTCATTTCATTTGGAAGGAGATTCTTCCTTGCATCTTTATCATTTTACAGTTGGCCCTGATATGAGTGGACTCCACTCTTGAGCTGATGGCTTGAATAAAGAGGGCAACACATCGAGCAGTAAAGCATCATCTTTTCTTTTATTCTTGGGTTTATTTCTGTTTTAGTCTTCAGTAGTTGCCCCGGAGACGGTGCAACAATTGCATTTGTTCGGCCTCCTGCCACAACGGAGGGACCTCGGGATGCATCTTAGAAGGTGTACCGTCCCGATTGATGTACGGAAACTGTGTTAGCCGTCATCTTGAAAATGGGCATCAGGTGAGGGCGAGGTGGATCCACCCTATATTCTCCAAGTTGTAATTCACCACTTTGGACTAAGTCTTCCATGATGTCTTTGAACATATAGCAGTCCTCGATGAGATGTCCCCTCTTCCGATGGTAGGGGCAAAACCGAGGGTCGTCTTTTCTTTCGATGTCATTTGGTCTCTTGAGCTCCGGGAGGATGACCTTTTTGTACTCAAGGGCCCACTCGAACAGCCGCTGGGTCTTGTCTTGCGGAAAGGAGTATGGTCTTTTCATTCTTGCCCTTAGTGAAGGGGGGTTTTGTTCAGCAACCTTGGTAGAGGAGGAGCTAGTTGCCTCCTGTGCTTTCCTCCACCGACGCTCGAAGACTACAAAGTCAACTGCTTCTATTCCTTCTAGTGCCGGCTGTTCTTCAATTGGCTTGTGCACTTGAATTGGAGGTGTAAAAGCCGGTCAGTATTTGGCTAGAAAGGCTTCAATTTCAATTGCCACATCTTCTAATTGGTCGAAGGTTTTGACTTCGAGGCCAATTACCCTTTGTAGGATCTCTTTCCTCAGATTGCGCTTGCATAGCTGGACAGCGTCCTTGGAGCTTGGCGGATGTTTGCATCTCGCACTGAGATTCTTCCAACGTTGAATGTAGTCTGAAGTAGACTCATCATCTTTTTGTTGGATCACATATAACTCTGCTTTGGTGACTTCTTCCTCAGCGGATTTTATCTCAGTTGCTTGTTCTATTACTAGCTTGTTTGTCATGGCTGTCGCCGCTAGATTCCGGCGTAAGCCAGCTGATTGTAGAGGCGGCATTGCATGAGGCGTGGAAGCTGCCCCCTGACGTGCCTGGAGAGCTGAGGGGTACGCGGGGGCCGCGTGGTATAGCTGCCATGGGCGGGTGTTTCCGTCGTGGCCTTGTGTTGACTGTGGCATAGCTGGTTGCAGTGAGGCTTCAAATGATTTAGCGCCACCCTGTAGGGCTTCGGATGAGGGTCCTGCCTGCCCGAGTGTGACAGGGAGTAAGCCCATCTCAGTCAATCTTTTTCTTAGTGTCTCCACTTCTTGTATTTTCTGATAGAGCTCCATCATCAGAGCGGAGTTAGCTTGGTAGGAGCTGGGAGTGCTGTTTCCCGTGCTGATTCCAGGTGGGACTAGCAGCATTTCATTGTCGGCATGGGACACATATGGTCCTGTATGAGTGGATGTTCTTGCCCCCATGCTCTCATGTTGAGGAGGGGTATAATAGCATGCTTCTTCAGCAGGCGGTGGAGGATGCCCCCACCCTTCCTGAGGTTGACGGTGAGAGATAGGTGCTGCAACTTGACCTGCCCTTACCGGTGTGTAGCATATTTCTTCGTCATCTTCTTCAGCAGCTCGGCTCGCACTAGGCAAGGCCGATAGGGTATTGCAGGAGAGGACAACGCCGCTCCCTCTATCTCTTGACTTATTCTTCTCTTGCCTTTTCGTAGTTGGCACCTGGTGTGTGATGCGAACTATGGCTGTCTCTTGAGACGACAGCTGGCATAGAGACACTGTATTGATTGCTCTTTCCATAGCAGGTAGCTCATGCGGGCGAGGAGGATCAACCTTATAGTCGCCCAGTTGTAGCTCCCCTCTTCTGATTAGCTTTTCAATAGCGTCTTTAAAGACGTAACAATCTTCAATATGGTGCCCAACCATCTGGTGATATGGGCAGAAGCGAGGATGATCCTTCTTTCTAGCATCTTCCGGTCTCTTCGGCTCTGGTAGAGTAACCTTGTTATTTGCAACAGCCTATTCGAAGAGACTCGAGTCCTCTCCTTGGGGAAAGAGTAGAGCTTTTTCATCTTGGCCCGCAAGGACGGGACTTCTTGCTGCTCAGCTAGCTTAGCGGGAGGAGGGTTAGCCACTCCTTTTTCTTTTTCTTCTTGTTGGTTGAATACTTTGAAGTCAATTGTGTGAACTTCCTTGGGCGATGACCACTTGTCAATAGACTTGCCCTTTTGGCTTGTAGCAGTTGGAGTAGAGGGAGAGCTGGAGATGAAGGCTTCAATCTCTCGACCACATTATTTAGCCGGTCGAAAGACCGTATTTCAATTCCGATCATCCTGCCGAGGATTTCCCGGCTCAGATTCTGCTTGCATATTTGCACCGCGTCTTCTAGATGTGGGGGTCGCTTGCATCTCATACTAAGATTCCACCATCTTTTGATGTACTCCAGGGCTGACTCATCATGTCTTTGCCTGGATGCATACAGCTCGGCCAGTGTGACCTCTCTTTCAGCAACATAGAACCGCTCCCGAACTTCTGTTGCATAGCTGCCCAGTCGCTTATAGAGCCGGCCGGTAGATTGGAATACCATTCAAAAGCCAGGCCTGTCAGTGAGGACCCGAAGAACTTTAGCAGGTAGGCTTCATCTGTTGCCAGATCGCCCATTACTGTCATATAGTAAGCAATATGCTCTTTAGGAGAGCCATGCCCGTTGAACTTTTCAAACTTGGGCGGCTTGTTGATGCCAGGCGGGAGCCTCTTTGCGGCATACTGCGGCGGATATGGCACCTTGTAAACATCAATAGTGCTGATATCACCATCTGTCCTCTCGGCCAGCTTCATTTCAATTAGTTGTTCCACCATTGATTTATTTACCACGGTTGGGTCCACCGGCATCGGGTGGCAATGTGCAGGATGCTTTATAGAGGGAGTGAGTAGAGCTTCGACATGAGGTGCCGACGGCTCCGTTGGTGGCAACTGCTGCACTGGTGGAAGAGCTGGTTGCACCAAGGGTGGTTGTAGGGAATGTGGCTGAAGAGCGGCCTTGCCATAGCCTGTTGCTTGAGAAGTAGTTTGGGGTGTAGCATTGACCGGGTTAGGAACTTCCCGGGATGATTCAGTATGCACGTCCTGTTGCCAGGGAAAAGGGGCTTGTTCATTTCTTTCATTCAGTTGCCTCTTCAAGGCTTCGATCTCTTGCTGGTAATTTTGTAACATCATTAAGATGGTTGGGTCTTGCACTGCCATAGCGGAAGTACCCTTGAATGCTTCGCCCGAAACATCTTCAAACGAGGCTGGCAGAGTAATCTCTTCTTCTTCAGAAGTCACCATGTTGGCAATTGAAGTAGTGATAATTTGCTTCTCTTTGGCTGCTTCGAGCATTTCTCTTGCAGCTTTGCCTCTTCTTGTCATTAGCCCGGGCCTTTCAGCTAACTTGGCCAACTCTTCTGGTTCTTCGGGTAGGGCCCCATATCTGCTAGCCACCCCTGCCATGTTGCAAGTGAAGACTTGGATTCTTTTTCTTTGCCCCCAGACTGTCTTCTGGACTTGACTGGGGAAGGTTGACTTTTCAAACATTGATATCCTTTTATTCTCTTCACGCTGTGGAGAAGCTTCAGAGCACTTGGCTTGCAAGCCATCTTCATATTCATTCATGAGTGACACCATTCTTCTTCTTTCTTTGCCTTCTTTTTTTCTTTCGGCGCTAATGGCGCGGAGTAGCCTTTGTCGACTTAGGAAAGAACTTTCTAAGCCATAGAAGTAATCCCTGACCACCTTGGTCATTTCTCCTTGACTGCGCCCTGGAGAGAGGGCAGGAATTAACAGTTGGTCTTGCATCGACGGCATGTAGGAGGGCCGCGATAGTCTAGTAGATTCGTTCGATCTTGTCGAACGTCGGAGAACATTGGTCTGCCCAGTACAAACCCTATGAGCGTGCAGAGAGGCTACTGGCATGACCTCTTCTTCCTTTGGTGTAGCTTTATTGCCCCCACACCTAGGGTCCTTGACAGTTGATGTTGAATCTTGTGTGGTTGAAGCAAAACCCCGGGTCCTCTTGAGAACCCAAATTTGCTTGAATTTTGGTAGCTTGGGAGCTAGCTTCCCCCGGACATCCATGTCTAGATTGGCCTTCTGGCTTGCTAATGCCTGGAAGGCATTACGAACGTGAACTACCGGGATGATATGATCCGGTAAAGCTTCAGCACGGCGGCCGTTCAGATAAACATGAACGCCACCAATTAGAACAGACTTTCCAGAAGCCGAGAGTCGGCCTCTGGAAATAGCAACAACTCTTCTTCTTTGGTTCTTCTTCTTCTTGCGCCCGGATGCCTTGTCACTGGCGGGGACAGCATGGTATTCCATGTGGTGGACAAAGCATGAGATAGTATGGCGAGACGGAGTGGTTCCCCGCGGACAGCTCGCCATTGCAAGGGCTACGGCCTTGGCCGCAACAGTCTTCTCAGCTTCCTCGTCTTCGATCCTAAGCAGGCCGGTGAAGGCGACTCCGAGAAAGTTAGGGAACCCCACCACTGGTGGTAGAGTTTCGAAAGCAGTGGGCACCGCCAGGTACCCGTGCTTTGCGTGGGTAGCGACCACTTGAGGGCCGAATGCAAGCGCGACAAATCTGCGAGCCATTGAGATCACTGCAAATCAGAACGAGCAAACGATCAGTATTTTGGGGAAGGCCTCCAGGCCTTCTACTTTGGCGAAGAGATGAAGGGAGACTCGGTCCCACCGGGCGTGCCAGCTTGTGGGAATGGTTTTTATTCTTTATTTGGTTGGTTTATTAGGCGTGCCAGACATCGGAGTGACAATTTATTATGCGCTCGGTCTGACTTAGTCAGTCGATTGTGAAGTCCGAGTCGGGACCGAAAGTCCGTCATACCATAAAGGCTATGACGTTAATTACGCCCTTCCAAAGAAGGACAACCCTTGATTAATCGCCAAAGTAGAAGAGCCCAGGGGCAAAACCAATATGATAGGTATGCTCATTCATTTGCAGGATAGGAGATGCATGTGATTATGCAAAATAAGATATGATACTAATATACGGAATAAATCCGGCAGCATATCCCCTTATCTTAGACTATGCCAAGTGGGAATATAGGACATCCATCCACGGAGTGCCGAGATGGACGCCAAAGGAAAGATGGGCGTAGCCCGAGATCCAAGAGGATCTAGATGCAACGGGACAATGTCCATTATTTTGGTATTTATTGATATCCCCTTAAGAAACTATTGGAGGACATGCAGTGGCAAAACTCCAAGAGTCAGCAGGGTTAGAATAATACATCACGGTCAAATGGTATAATGTGGGGGTAAAACCCCATTAATTTATCTCCCTTAGACTTGGATGAAGAACTATGATTCCCCATGATATGATGAAGGTTGGCATGAAGGCTAATGAGGTTGGGACATTAGGTTTAGACTGAGTTTATGACTCATTAAGGTTACTGGGAAGTTGAGTGTTTGAATAGTAGATGGCATTGAGGTGAACCGGCACGGAGGGGAGCCGGCGCGGTGGAGCCTCGGTGCGACAGCTTCGGCACGGCAGTGAGCATAAAGGAGGGAATCGGCATGGTGAGATGGTCGGCGCGCCTAGTGCTGGCTGGCACTCGGCGTGCCCATCACTCGGCGTGGAACTGGCACCGAGAGGGGGCCGAGCCGAGAGGCTATCTGGCGCTGGTAGGAGCGGCTGCTTTAGGGACTTTGAGGGCTTTGTGAGATTGTGGGTTTTGAGGGGGGGTTCTATTGAGGGGGTCTCTTGTGTTTAATCAGGGCTTCATGGGCTCTGGTGATGATGTTTAGACAAGCTGAAAGGAGAGGAGAAATTCATCCACAGAAGGTCTAGGGAGACCATGTGACAATCAACGGGAAATCTCATAATGATTATATTCCCCTTTGTACAGTGGGCAAAGGGCCATGAGATAGCCTGTCTCAGGTCCTTGCCACACAGCAGGGGGTTTAATTCATCAGCTTAATGAAAAAAACATCACACGATATGACAAAGCAAGGATCGTGAATGAATTTCGATAGCATCTCCCCTTATTTTGGACTGTGCCAAAGGGGGAGTATAGGACATCCATCCACGGAGTGCCGAGATGGAAGCCAAAATAAAGATGGGCGTAGCCCGAGACCCAAGAGGATCAAAATTCAGCGGGACAATGTCCACTCATGGCGGCGCCTCATTAATATTCTCCTAAAGGGACCAGCGGAGAACATGCAGTGGCAGAACTCCGTGTCCCGATGGGGTGAAAGAAGGAAATCGGGAACCCGAAACCCGAATTGAAATAAATGTAGGGGTAAAACCCCGTTGATATAGCTCCTCTGACTCTCACAGAATTGGACGTAAATGGCCCAACAGAATTGATCCATAAAAATATATGTGTTTATTCTTATATTCATGCATGCACACACATATATATATACGTACATATATCCATGCACACATATACCTATATCTATGAGCAGCATATGAATGTATGCATGGTCACTCAAAAGATGATGACTAAAGGGCCAATTGGGGATTTATTAGTATACACTCCCTATGCATGTTTAAATATGGATGGACCAAATGAGGGTACTCACGTAAGGGTTTGCATGCTAAAAAAAAGAAGGAAGTATCATCTATGTATATAAGCCATATGTATGCCCCTTTATATATCCATATATGGAAATTGGGTTGGTTGGCATTTCATCATGCACCCACGTAATATGGGCATAGTTAGTGGGTGAGGCTTAGGAATTAATGCAAACTGACATGCATGCTTGAAATTGTTGAATGGGCTGACAGCCATTTACGTATATGGAATGGGATTAAAAGGGGTGATGCATGCATTCGGTCAATCTATGTACATATGCAGACCTATCTACATGCATATGGCAGAGTGGGCCATGTGCATTTATTACAGGCCAGATACCCGCAGGTATAGGACAAGGGTTGGGTGAGATTAAGCCACTCTTAGCATTAACACTTACCCACATGGTTTATTCGTATGCAGAGCAAGATGGGCTGGGTGGTTTGTATAACGTGGGAACCAATGTATCGTGGGTTAAATGCTTTATGCATGCATGCGGCGGGGTGACAGCCTTGCTACTCGACGGCAGTGACACTCGACGCGGAAGATAGCACTCGACGTAGAAATGAAAATGGGGGAGGCCTAGCTCGGCGTGGCAGCTTCTCGGCACGGTAGAGGAACCGGCGCAGGTTTGGCGCCGAGAGCTGTTGGCGCCGAGGCTAGCTGAAAGGGGGTTTTGGGGTTTTAAATTTCACGAAAAATTGCCGGGTTCAAGCTCTTCTGAGTGAACATGAAACTATTCGGAAAACACAAACACCATATCAGAGCCGGGCAAAAATTACTTTTCCTCATGATTTGGGAGGGCGCCGTGTGAGAAACCAACGCCGACCGAGTGCTCACGACCAAACATATATTAAATGCATGAGAGAGAAATGACGGAAATAAATCCATGACAAAGGGGTGGTTTGATTGCTCCAGAAAAGAAACTGTGAGCATCAGAGTGCTCCGTGGAGCATGGAGATCAATACAGATGGCACTTGAGCCAAATAGAACCATCTCGGCGGATAGAACGAAGCAAGCTGCAGCCGAAACAGAGTATCGTAAAACCATTTGTTCGAGCATCTCATTGTACCTCATCCACTTGGAGAAGAAGCAAAGAGCATGCCACAGGCTTGACAGTCTCTGGCCTCCATTTGAGACATCTACCGGGGACGGCATCGAAAAATATGGTTAAAACCAACTAGCACTCGTGATATGAGATCATGAGAGATGAGCATAGAGATGACGAAGAAAAAAAGATGCATCCACATGGAAATAGAGGGAAGACTAGTGGAAATCGACATTCAGAACCAATTTCATTTGATTCATTCATTATCAACATCTCATACATGGGATCGGAAAGACAACTTTAGAAGAAGAATTACATAGAAAAAAAAAGGAAACGGGGGAGAGGGAAGAATGTAGCCCCGAAGGGCATTACATGGTGGGAGACCCACCTTTCTTGCAGGGGGAAACCCACTCCTCTCTTTTCTTCCTTAGACGATCCTCCCTCTTTCTCCCTCGACGAGTTGGTGGCTCTCTCCTTTCTTCTGTCTCTTTTTTTTTATCCCCGTCCGCCGCTGGCTTTCTTCTCTTGTTGTCATTTTTCCCCTGGCTCCCTTGTTTCTTCGTCGAACCTCAGCTTTTATAGTGGGTTACAGAACCTTCTTCTCATTGGCGCGCTCCTCTTGCCTGGTGCTCTCGACGCGCCCCCTCTTCAGTATGGGCTTCGACGTCCTTTTAAACTTTGATATGGTCTGGGTGCCTTTGTGGGCTTAATGGGCCCTTGTAGCCTCTCCGCCTCTTTCTCTATCCCTAGAAAATAAGGAATATAAGATGATTTAGTAGGAAAAATATGTTGACATTATTTATATATATATATGTATATATTGTTATTATTTTATCATTTTTCATGTGTCAACACTAATTCGTCAATGTAACATTCGACTTTGTTGTAGAGCGACTCGTTGAAGATTTTCGTCATTGCCCTTTGGTAGGTGGCGCCAGTATTCTTGAGGCCGAAGGACATCCGTTTGTAATGAAAAATCCCTTTAGGTGACTGGAAAGCTGTGTGGATTTTGTCATGCTCAGCTATCCAAATCTGATTGTAGCCAGACGATCCGTCCATGAATGACAAGGCCTCATGGCCGGTAGAGACGTCAATCATTCCTTCGATGATTGGCACCGGAAAATCATCTTTCGGACATGCTTTGTTCAGGTCTCAGAAATCTACGCAAATTCGGATCTGGCCATTTTTCTTCTTGATAGGCACGATGTTGGCCAGCCAAGTATATTGGTTCTCCGCCACGAAGTCAACATCTATCAATTTGTCGACCTCCTTGCAGACTTGATTTATCAATTCGGGCCTCATTCGCCGAGGTGATTGTTTCATTGGCTCGGCTTGAGGGTCAATGGCCAAGATATGCTGGGCAACTGCAGGGCTGAGGCCTGGCATTTCTTTGTAACTCTAAGCAAAGCATTCTCGGAATTCCTGGAGTAGCTTCACATACTCCCCCCTTTCTTCGGGTGATAAGAGGGCACTGAGGAAGGTCGGCCTAGGATCATCCTTTGTGCCGAGGTTTATTTCAACCAATTCGTCGACAGTAGCTTGGCCACCATCTTCTATTTCCGGAAGAGCCGGCTGTAGGTCGATGAAACCGTCGTCATCTTCTTCAACTTCGAGAGCCTCATAGACATGTTCTTGTCTCATTTTGCCTAACGGCGGGGCTTCGGCTTGGCCTTCTTCCGAGGCGGTTGGTCGTTGACCGGGCTGGATGAGCCGCCTCAGTGTTGGCAGTGTGTGTTCTGTGCAGCTCGTATGCCAGCTTATGGGTGGAGCCCCCTCAAGGGCGGGATGACTTCCTTCAGCTTCTGACTCTTGTGAGTTGTTGCTCGGAATTGTAGTCACTTTCATAGAGATGGACTCCCAGCATTTGTACAGAGTAGGAGCTCCATGATCATTATGCGCCCATGGCCGAGATGGTCTCGAGCCCTTCAATTCAGCCGATGGCTCGGCTATTTCATCGTTCCCCATGTATTCATCATAAATTGCCCCCGGGGGGCCTTCACTCGTTACAGTGTAGGTAGAAATCATATCAATTTCTTGATAGTCTTCTATAGAGAAACCCAGTCCCAGGTGCTGAGTAATTTGTAGCAGTCTTCTGTCCATGTTCAGTGGATCCCATAATTCTTTGAACATCTTGTTTTGACTGGAGGGTTGACAGAAGGAGACATGCTGTTTTCTGGCCAACTTGATCGCGCGGCCAGTTATATATGGGAGTCCCATGATTGGGACGGGTGGATCATGCATTTCTTTGGGGAATCAGCAATCATCATCCCCCTTTGTAGGCTGCTCCTTGGCCATATAAAATATTGTGGGCTGGCCATCAGGATTAGGCACCTCCAGGGTCTTCAATACTTTGACTGTCTGATAGTCTGCATCAACTAGGGGTTTGATGATCCCTGGCGGGACCTTGACATCCCCAAGTAACTCTTCGAGTCTTAATGCCCCCAGTCTAAGGTAGATGCCGAATTGAATTGCTCTGAGATCCTCCTCTTCCTCAGATATGAGTGACACTTCTGGGGGCTCCACATAGCCAGGCGGCGGCAGAGGGAACCAGTCGCGGATTCTAGTTTCTTCTTCCCCTTGTTCTTGGCTGGAGGGGTAGGTTTCTTCAGCTTCTCTTGATACAAAGGTGCATCTGACAAGTGGCATTTGAACACCTCGAAAGGGTGTAAGTCGGCAAACACCCTTTCCTCTTTCCCATTTCGTGGGTATTTTATGCATTAGTGGAGGGTGGAGGCCACCACCTGGTTTTAATGCATCTACGGCTGGCCCAGCAATGCCTTGTACGACGTATCAGAGTTTATCACATGAAATTGTACTTTGGTAGTGAAGTCGTCGAGCGAGAGTTCAAACTCCGCCACGCCCATGGGAACTTCAAATTCCTGGTTGAAGCCAGCAATTCTCATATCCTTGACCTCAATCTGGTGCACATCAAAATAGTACTTCTGATATACCCGATAGGGGAGTATGTTTACTGCAGCCCCCGGGTCAATTAGAATTATGCCTATTGGCTGGCCATTCAGTTGCCCCCTCATGTAGAGGGGTCTACTGTGGTTGATGGAGGGTAGAAGCATGTCCTCCTCCGTGAATATCATAGCCACCCTCGACTGTGCGTCGACAAAATAGCTCTCAAAGTATGCTGGGGTTTGTAGGGCCGTGATAATGGCTTGTCTTGTTTCTTCGTCGAGGGAGAGTATATCCCAGACAGAAAAACTTGTAGGGATTCTCTTCGGCTGCTTCACTATTCTACTGGTGGTTCTGACGTTGGTCAACCGCAGTTCTTCAGACCTTTTATACTTGCCCTCAGGGTATTCTTGAGGTGCTAGTTCGAGAGGCGACTCGTCTTTCTCTTTAGGTGCCGCCTGAAATTGTTACACTGGTCCAACCGACTCCTTCCCTTGTACAAATTCGGCGAAGCTTGGAATGCCTGCACGGTCTTTTTCTGCTAGAGGAGAGACTACTGAGGGTAAGGTGGGAGCACCCTTGACCCTCCATTGTGGCTGCGGGCATGACCGCTTGCCCTCCCGAGAGGATAGAAATTCAGTAAAGGAGGGGACCTCTTGGTTGCTTACATGCTCCGAGTAGAGCCCCGGCGGAGGAGGGATTTCTACGCCTTTGACTTCAGGCTGGAGAACCTAGTATGGTTGCTCACCACGCAGCATAATGTTGTGGTTAGCCTGGGGGAGATGCCCCTACTTTCTTCCAGACCTCGTGGTATGCTGGGAGGTGGAAGCTTCATCTTTATTTGCCTCTGCTGGCGCGAGGCATATCTCTTCATCATCTCCTTCAGAAATTCAGACTGTGTCGAACAGGGTCGCAAGGATATTGCAGGATACGGCATTGCCTTTCCTTTTGCTCTTGGACTTCTTCTTCTTTTTCTTCACAGTTGGCGACTGTTCTTGGGGAGGTTCATCCCATATGCCTGGTTCTTCGGCTTTCGCTTCAGCCTCTTCTATTAATTCCAGGTACTCAAATATTCGCAAGGGACATATTCCTTCAGCTGGACGGGATGAATTTCGGGCTGTTCATATTCATCTAGCCTATCAATGATCTCTTAAGGCTGTTCCACCGCCGGACTGGCTTCTTTATGCACCCGCATGGGGATATGTTTCTTCTTATTGTTGGTGAATCTTCTGATGACCAGCTGAGGGGCCGTCTCATGCCAGACGGGAGTCACAACCGGGGGTTCCGGCTGAGGTGTGACACCTCGTATATGAATTCCTGGGCCACGATGAAGCGCTACCCTTCTTCTTGTTTTTGACAGCACGGTGTGCCAATTCCCTTGATCTTCTGCTGGCGCTAGGATATAGGCCTCATAGGTATGTTGAGTGCAGGCCTCCGCCACTTCTTCGGGTAGCTGTTGATATAGAGATATCATGTTGATGGTTACCCCTAGAGTGGGCATTTCATGCGGGCACAGAGGATCGACTTTGTGCTCCCCCATTTGTAATTCTCCCTTCTTGATCAAAGACTCAATAGTGTCTTTAAAGATATAGCAGTCCTCGATAGGGTGTTCGATCATTTGATGATACGGGTAGAAACGAGGATCGTCTTTTCTTCTGAGATCACACGGCCTCTTTGGCTATGGGAGAGTGATCTTGTTGCATTTTGTAGCCCATTTGAACAAGAGTCGAGTCTTATCTCGAGGGAACGAATACAGCTTCTTCATTTTATCCCGAAGGAAGGGGCCCTCTCGCCGATCGGCGGGCTTGGCCGGGGGAGGCTCAGCTACCCCTTTGTCCTTCTCCTTCTACTGCTCAAAGGCCTTGAAATTGACTGTGTGCTCTTCTTGAGACACCGGCCGTTTGTCAGTTGACCTGGCCTTCTGGCTTGAAGTGACGGGAGCGGCGGAGTACTTCGAGAGGAATGCCTCAACTTCCGCCACAACATTATTCAGTCGGTCAAATGACTTAATTTCAGTGCCTATCATTCTTTCCAGCATTTCTCTTCACAAGTTCTGCTTGCATATTTGGACGGCATCCTCCTGATGCGGCGGTCGCCTACACCTCATGCTGAGGTTCCTCCAGCGTTTGATATATTCCAGGGCGGACTCGTCGTTCCTTTGCCTGGTTTCATATAATTCGGCTACGGTCACCTCCCTCTCGGTGATGTGGAACCTTTCTTTGAACTTTCTTTGCATGTCGGGCCAATCAATAATAGACCGGGGCTGCAAGCTTGAGTACCACTCAAAGGCGAGCCCCGTTAGTGTGGACCCGAAGAACTTTAGCAGGTATGACTCATCAGTAGCTAAGTCGCCCATCACGTTAGTGTAGTAGGCAATGTGCTCCCGCGGAGACCCTTGCCCGTTGAACTTTTCAAACTTCGGAAGCTTAGTAATGCCAGGGGGCAACCTCTTGGCAGCATGATGGGATGGGTATGGCACCCTGTATACATCAAATGCGATGGAGTCACCATCGCACCTTTCTGTCAGCTTCATTTCTATCATTTGCTCAACCATGAGCTTGTTCATTACTGCCAGATCAACTGGGCTTGGGTAAAAATGAGCTTGTTGCATATGCGGCGTTGTTAACACGGTCGCGTGGGGCATGGCAGGGCCCCCTTGAAACTGGAACATTGAGGGTTGCGGCGTAGCTGCAAGTTGCTGTTGCAGGGGGAAAATGCCCCCAGTATAGCTGGGTGCCAGTTGGGATGGGGTTGCCTACGGCGAGGCTTCAAACGCTTGGCTTTCGCCCCCTGTTGTTCTGGGTTGACCTTCAGCTGCCCTGGGGGCAAGTGCATGTGTATCCCTTTTGCTCAGTTGTTTCTTTAGTGCCTCAATTTCTTGCTGGTACCTATGCAGTAACATCAGCAAAGCTGAATCATTGATAGAGGGGCTGGGGAGGCTACCCCTGTCCTCAGCAGGTGTTTCTTCAGATGACGTTGATGGCATCCCATCGTCATCTTCAGTTGTAATAACATTTGCGGTGAGGACCGTCATTGTCTCTTCTGGATTTATTGTCCCAGCGAGGGTATGCAACACCTCGGTAGCAGCTCTCCCTCTTCTTGTGAGAGGGCCTGGCCTTTTGGCGATTCTGACAACTTCATCGGGCTCCTCCGGCAATGCCCCATAACGGCTGGCCACTCCGGCCATGTGGCAAGTATATACTTGCATGTTTATGTTTCTTCTCTTCGCTTGCCTGGTCGGCTGACTGGGGAAGGACAACCTTTCAAACACTGTGACCCTCGGTGCATCTTCTTCATGGCGGGGAGGCCCATAGCATCCCGATTCTGCATCTTCTATTTCATCTGGGTTAGTTGGATATCCTCGACCCTCTTCGGTAGCGGTGATGACTTGTAGCAGTCGCTGCCTCCCTAGGGAGGCGTTCCCAAGGCCACAGAGATATCCGTGCACGGCCTGGGTGATATCTTCTTCTTCATGGTCAGGATAAACCGCGGGTGGCGGTACCCTTACTTGTGCTGGGGGCCCATAGGCGGGCCCATCCCTCTTGGCAATCCTGCCGTTATTCTCAATATGTAAAGAGGCATTCGCCTGTCGCATATAAACTTGGACAGGTGGCTTGCGAGATGCCCGTGCCGGCATCTCATTCTTCTTCACTCTTCCCTTCTCTTCCTTCCTGGGCATGTCGGCCTCAACAGGTCCCGGCCGAGTTGGCATTGGGACCCAAGTGGGCTTGGGTACCCAAATTTGTTTGGTTTTGAATGGCCTGATGGCCGGTTCATTCTTCGGCCGACGGGCCGCTCCAGTACTTTTCCTTTCCATTCTCCCTAGCGCTTGGAAAGGGTTGCGCACAGGGACATTTGGCATGATCTGCTAGGGAATCACATCAGCTCTTCGGCCATTGAGGTGGACTCGAATGCCTCCGATCATAACTGATTTTTCGGTGTTGGAGATTCGGCCCCTGGGAGCAACAACATTCTTTTGGCTCCTTCTTTGTCGGGATGTCATCTTCTTGCAAGTAGGGCCCGTGTTGAAACAAACTTGGTGGACAAAATAGCCCACAATCTTGACCGCCACACGTCCAGGAGCAGTTGTTGGTGATCCAACAGCAGCAAGTTTGGTGGTAGAAGTCCCCATGGCGGGGATATGGACTTCGACGGGCTTGGGCCCCTCGGTCTCCAGCAAGTTGACAAAAGCCACCCCCAAGAAGTTGGGGAAGCCCACCACCGGAGGAAAATTGCCGAACTTGATCGGCACTGCGAGGTAGAAATGGTTGGCATGGCTTGCGACGACTAACTGTCCGAAGTTGACGGCCATTGTAATCGTCAGAATGTGATCTTGAAATTGCAATTAAAACAGTTAGAATTTCACGAGGAGGCCGTAGGGCCCCTTATCCCGGCGAGGAGATGAAGGGACGTCTAGTCCCACCGGGCGTGCCAACTTGTTGGACGCACTTTTGGGATCTCTTCTTTAGTTTATTTGTTTATGCATTTATTGATTTATTTAGTGCGAGGGCGTGCCAGTCACCTAGGTGACGATTTATTCAGGTTTCAAGGAAGCCCATGGTGCGCTCGATCTGACTAGTCAGACGATTGTGGGTATCGTGTCGGGATAGAGAACCCGTCGCGCCATAAAGGTCACGACGTTAATTACATCCCCTCAGAGAGGGCAAAACCCTTGATTAGTCGCCAGGAAAAGGGGCCATGCGGCCATGAAATTAACATTAATGAAACAGAGTATTGAAATTCGTGAATTGCGCAAAAAAAATGTCCCTCGATGGGGTAAGAATGCTTAAATCATGTCGGTCGCTCACCGACCATTTTGTGTTCGGACGGAAGTCCGTATTGGAAACATGACGAAGACGGATGCAAAACCCGTGCAAATGTACAACAATTTTACGGTAATTTCAATAAAAAGAACAGAAATGAATCCCAATGGGAACGAGTCCGGTTTGACGGACTATCGGCCCAGAGCAATGTCGGATCACGGCCATATCGGGATGGTTCCCAAGGTCCGAACCCGACTTGGGGGGGCGGCGCTAATATTCCCTTTACACCGGGTCTCGAGGAGAAACGAGGCTGCAGAGCAGGTTTCATCAATTTATTATTATTTAATTTTTTTATTATTATCATTTTTTATTATTATTAAAATTTTCTTATTATTATTATTATTGTTGTGAGTTTGTTATTATTATTTTTATTATTATTTTATATTTATGTATTATCATTTTTTTTTTTGCATTTAGAGCGTGTGTGGAAGGATGAGCCAAAAGGGCTGAAGAGAGGTTGACCTGTCTTGAAGACAGATTGACCTTGATGAAATCAATGCTGGAGATAGGTAGACCTCAATGCATTCAAGGTTGAAGATAGGTAGACCTTGAAGGGTCTGAGCATGAGGTAGGTAGACCTTGAGGGGTCTGAGCTGAAGGTAGGTAGACCTTGAGGTGTCTGAGCATGAAGGCAGGTAGACCTTGAGAGGTCTGAGCATGAGGTAGGTAGACCTGTGCAGGTCGGTGCACATTAGGAACTTCTTCAGTTGAGGTCGGTGCACATAAAAATCTTTCTTCAGTAACGTCGGTGCACATGAAGAACAAGGTCGGTACACATGAGAAATTTCTTCATTGAGGTCGGTGCACATGAGGAACAAGGTCGGTGCACATGAAGACTTTCTTCAGTAAGGTCGGTGCAGCTGGCTTGGCATGAAGAACATGGTCGGTGCACATGAAGGACTTCTTCGGTGAGGTCGGAGCACGTGAGGTGCTTGGCCTTTGGCAAGGTCGGTGGACATGAAGACTTTCTTCAGTAAGGTCGGTGCAGCTTACGAATTTTCTCAGTTGAGGTCGGTGCACATGAAGAAAAAGGTCGGTGCACATTTGACCTTTCTTTAGTAAGGTCAGTGCACATGTGACCTTAGGCTCAGTAAGGTCTGTGCACATTCAGAACAAGGTCGATGCACATGAACAAATATGCTCCCTGAGGTCAGTGCACTTGCAGATTAAAGTCAAAGCACATGAAGGCCAAGGTATGCTGAGGTCGAAGCACATGAACAAATATGCTCCCTGAGGTCAGTGCACATGCAGACTAAGGTCAGAGCACATGAACAAATATGCTCCCTGAGGCGCACATGCAGACTAAGGTCAGAGAACATGAAGGCCCAGGTATGCTGAGGTCGAAGCACATGAACAAATATGCTCCCTGAGGTCAGTGCACATGCAGACTAAGGTCAGAGCACATGAAGGCCAAGGTATGCTGAGGTCGAAGCACATGAACAAATATGCTCCCTGAGGTCAGTGCACATGCCAACTAAGGTCAGAGCACTTGAACAAATATGCTCCCTGAGGTCAGTGCACATGCAGACTAAGGTCAGAGCACATGAAGGCCAAGGTATGATGAGGTCGAAGCACATGAACAAATATGCTCCCTGAGTTCAGTGCACATGCAGACTAAGGTCAGAGCACATGAACAAATATGCTCCCTGGGGTTAGTGCACATGTAGACTAAGGTTGGAGCACACGAACAACTGTACTCCATGAGGTCAGTGCACAACACTGGGGATGGGCCAAAGCATCAATGCACAGCACTGGGGATGGGTCGACGCATCAGTGCACAGCACTGAGGATGGGTTGAAGCATCTATGCATAGAACTGGGGATGGGTCGATGCATCAGTGCATAGCACTAGGGACAGGAATTTCAATTTAAACTGGAAACTTAGGATTTCACACTCATCACCTTATTCTATTCATATTCAATCTGATTTTAGCAAGTTTTAGAGGGTTGCTCGACCAAATTAGAGTTTAATATGCATGAGTCCACATTGATTAAGTTTTTTTTAAGTTTTTTTTTGTTCTGATTTGAATGACTGGGCCCCGAACCCTTATTTCAAATTTTCCCTTACTCATCAACGGTTCAGTGCATTTCTAAAATTGAATTGGTGTTTGCTTTTATATTTGTAGTGCAGAGCTTCCAATGTCAATCTGGGATGTTAAGTTTCATATTCATAATTTATCCCTTCTTGTTCTGTTCATTCTGGTTTCTTCCGCCATCTTTTGTTTTAGCAAGTTCAGAGAATGTATATGGGTCATCACCTTCTCCTTTGTATGTATCAATCTGAACCGGATTTCAGTTCTTGAATCAGGAGGTGCCATGATCATTCTTCCAGTTTTCTATTTTATTATTATTATTTTTGCTGCCAGCAGGTTTATAAGATTGACCATTATTATTTTTTGTTCTGTGTACAGATCAGTCCATATTGATGAACTCTTTCCTGAATTTAACTCGTTGTTAAGTTCAGTTCATATATCTTGACATTTTTTTGGACAGTTTTATGTAGTTGAATTGCATATCGCATTCTTTGGGTTCTTAACTTCATGTTGATCTTCATGGGAATTGTTAATTGGTTTCTTTGGTCCAATTGTCATTTTTCTAAGTTCTTAATTCTTGTGAAATTTTGGCAGCACCTCCCCTAGACCCGGAGCGTGGGGGTGGCAAATGGGGGTGCGCCCTATGGAGAGAACTCCGACGGCCCCGAACAGAAAGGGATACGCGTGAAGCGACGTGATCCCCGGGGTATGCGTGAAAGCGACAACACCCTGTCACCCATTGTGGGGGCAGAGATCCCGAGGGCTAGCCTACGAGGGACCCCACCGATCCACGGGACGCCATGAACTCGTTGCTGAGATGTGGACTTCTTTTCCTTCCTTTTTCATCGCCGTATAAGGCTTTGAATATCCACCTTCAAAAAGAGGAGTTACCGAGGAACACGCTATGACGAAGCGGACCCCCGACGATCCAAGAGTGGTTAAGAAACCGGAATTGGAAAGAGATGAGTATTAGGCTTCCGATGGTTGGTGACCTCGGAGACATATCTATGGATTTAGATAGACCCCGCGCCGGTGCCCATCGTGATGAAAATCGCCGAATGGGTGGCTTCAAGAAATACAATAGGGTTCATCCTATCCATCTACTATGAGAAAGGAGCAGAATGAAGTTGAAAACAAATATATCATATACATATATCAATTCGCATGAACATAAGAGGGACATAAATCAGGCTTCCGATGGTTGGTGACTATTGTTCCCCTATGGTCATTTGAGTTATTTGATATTCTTGGTTTTGATAATGGCTAAACACTATAAGTCATTGATGTTTTTCCACTCTTATATGACTGAACTACTTGATCTTCTTTCATGACAGATATGTCGAGGACTGGAGTGGAGATGGCGAAAGTGAAAGCCACATGATCGCGCCCAAGCAAGGATGCAAATCCCTTCAAGATGAGTCGGCACTTCACATAACCAAGGTCGATGCACAAAGAAGCATAACCAAGAGAACCCAAGGTCAAAGACTCAGTTGACTCCTTCAAAACTATCAAGGCTGATGCCACAGATGAGAACGGGTTGCTCAAGGAGTTAAGCGATTGAGCTAAAGGGTTAACAGATTGAACCGGGGAAACCCGAGATCTGCCCAGCCAGCGGTCGACCGCTGGCCCAGGGGCGGTCGACCGCTCCTGCCAGCAGTTGACAGTCTATAGTTCTCTTAGTGGCGGTCGACCGCCAACCCAGGGGCGGTCGACCGAAATTCCCAGGGACCAGCCCTCAGCCAGTTTCTCAGTAGTGGTCGACCGCCAGTTTCCACAGGTCGACCGCCAGCCCCGAGCCATCAATTGTTGACTTTGTTTTCCACTTCGAGAAGAGCCCCTTTCCTTGTATTTCTTTAATCCTAAAGTCATCCAATCCCCCATGGATTGTGGATCCGGTCTGGAGGATGTCCAAGGACCATTCAAATGGTATAAAACAAACACATGAGGGGTTAGAAACCCTAATGCTTCAAGAGGAACAAGGAGATACCAAGGGAGGCTAGAGGGGTACTATATCACCTCCGTGAACAGTGTTTCGGGCTGGAGTTCTTCATCCATCCAAGGTGCTTTCAAGCTGATTTCTGAAGCCATCAACCTCCAAGAAGGTGTAAAAGCAATCAAGGTTCAAGACTGCATCCATTATCTCCTCCATCAACTCAAAGGGGATTCAAAGAAGGAGATTCAAGGAAGATCAGTTTGCAAGGAAGAAGGAACCCTTGTTACTGAATCAAGAGGAGTCCTTGCAAGAGAGAAGAAGCCCTTGTTGCTGATCAACATCGCATCTCAGACAAGATTTCATTTGCTCCTAGCCTTGATCATATTTCCATTTCTTGTCCAAGCATTTTCACATTTGTTCTTTTATCATTATGTTCAAGAACTGAAATTGAGAATCGTCCCTACCGTGGTTAGTAGGAAGGCAGTTGGAAGGTGTTCCAGTCTGCGGTGATATCACCCCTACCGGTGGTTAGTAGGAAGGCAATCGGTGGTTCTCCGATTTACGGTTTGGTGTGCTGCACTAGTGAAGCCTCACCGGATTTGGTGAGGGGTGGACGTAGGACTGGGGATTCAGTCTGAACCACCTTAAAATCTTGTGTGTTATGGCTTGTTTGTGTGATTGTTTCATTCTAGATGCATGCTTAGGTTCGAATCGATATATTATTTGTTCATCTTTCCAAGCAAATCGTATTGTCCTTCGTCAAGCTAGTTGTATTCCGATGTAATTTATTTTATCTAGCTATAAAGAGGGTTGCATTGCGAATAGAGGGGCAGATCTATTCACCCCTCCCCTCTAGATCCGCTATCCACTACTCAACAAGTGGTATCAGAGCCTAACCTCTCATTATGGGGTCCAACGACCTTGAGGGAATTGGTGGATCAGCGTCCAAAGGTTTTTTACCTGAATGACATTCTGTGAATAGGCCTCCTTACTTTACCGGAACGAATTATCCTTATTGGAAACATCGCATGTAGGTGTTCATTCGCGCCCAAGACTACGAACTTTGGCGAGTGATCAGCAAAGGTCCGTATGAGCTTACAGATAATGAGGACTTGTGGACCAAAGAACAAATAAGACAATCCACTATCAACTGGAGTGCTAAACACATCATGCAATGCTCACTCCATCCAGTAGAATTCTCAAGAGTGGCTACCTGCGCAACGGCAAAACAGATGTGGGACAAGTTAGAGGTAATTTACGAAGGAACCTCTCAGGTACGAGAAACAAAAGCCAACATTTTAGTTTTTGAATATGAAATGTTCCGCATGAAGCCTGATGAGTCAATTCAAGATATGTATGCTCGATTAACTGTGCTTACTAATAGTCTGACTGATTTGGGAAAAAAATATTCAGAGCAAGAAATTGTAAGAAAAATTCTCAGATCATTGACTCCAACATGGCACACGAAGGCGACAGTGGTTGAAGAATCCAGAGATCTCGCAACGACTAAGGTAGATGAACTCATTGGGTCATTGATGACCTATGAGATCAACCTTAAGAACAAAGAGGCTGAGGCACCTAAGAAGAAGTCCCTAGCTCTTAAAGCAGGACCCAGCGGTCAAGGCACTTCTGATGAAGGTGAAGATTCTGCAAGTGAGCGAGATGAGGATGACGTAGCAATGCTCACACGTAAGTTCAGAAAATTTCTGAGAAAGGAAGGTAAGAGCTTCATGAGAGGAAGGTCAACGGTAAGAAATGGTTTCAAATCTAATTCTGACAACTTTAAGAAATCTGACAAAATCATCTGTTATTCTTGCAACAAACCAGGGCATTTCAAGACTGATTGTCCTGACATATTCAAAAAGGCTGACAAATGGAAGGGCAAGAAGAAGAACAAGGCCATGGTGTCCACCTGGAGTGACGAGGAAGAAAGTGATGGTGGAACGAGCTCCTCGGACAAGGAAAAAGATGATTTTTGTCTCATTGCCAGAGGTGATGAAGAAACTGAGATAAACTCTCCATTTGAAAATTACACAATTGATGATTGGGAGGAAGCATATATACAGCTCATGGAAAAATATAACATGTATAAAAAGGAGAATAAATCATTGAAAAAGAAAATTAACTTGTTTGTGCATGATCATGATATGAATGATATGAATGCTCTACTTGAAACTGAAATTGAAGATCTTAAGAAAATGATTAAGGATTTGGAAGAGGGAAGAAAAGAAATGGCTGACTTGGAAACGGAAAATGAAGACTTAAGAAATGAGATTGATAGCATGAAGCTAAAGATGCAAAGCTATGAAAATGATAGCAAATTTAGCAATGAGAAGTATGAAGCTGTCAAATAAGTCAACACTCAACTTCTTCAAAATATTGAAAACCTACAAAAAGAGTTGAAAGACAAACAACAATCTTTAGAAAAGTTTGTGGATGGAAAAGAAAACATAGATGCATTGCTAGGTACCAGAATGAACTTCAACAAGGAAGGGTTGGGTTTTGAACCTACAAACAAAAGGGCAATTGGGTTAAAAACTGTCACATTTGTTTCATCTTCCGAAGCTTCCACCTCAAATACAACCCTCACACAAAACTAGCAAAAACAAAAGGAGAAAGGGAAAGAAAAGATTGAAGAGGCAATCACTGAAATTCCCAAAAAGTCTGTCCAAAAGCTTAAGAAAGGTCAACCTTCCTCGCAGCATAGGTCAACACTTCATTAGCCATTGCATGCTCAATCTTCCAGATGTCACCATAACTGGAATGCACATTCATATAGGCCAACACCACCCTACTTTTGGAGAAATTGTGATTCATGTGTTCACCAATCTTATAAGCCTCAATCCCCTAGGTGGCAAAACAATCATTTTCAACCCAAAACCAACCAGTGGCCACAAGGGTTTAAGAAGCAAACTTCCTCAAACTTTCACAAAATCCAACAAAGAGCTTCTAAACAAAAGGTGAATGTCAAGGCTGAAAAGAAAAATCAAATCCCTGTTCTAAGCAAACAAAACATGAATGCTAGGAAGGTTTGGATTCTAAAAGAGATGATTTCATGTTTTAAAAATCTGAAGAGTTTGATGGGACCCAAATTTGGTTGGGTTCCAAACACAATTGCTTAATTGCTTGTGCAGGAGTGTCTTGCAGCCATGCATAACATGTGGTACCTTGATAGCGGATGTTCAAGACACATGACTGGAGATAAATCAAAATTTTATCTCTTGGAGGAAAAGGAATGAGGATACGTCACATTTGGAGGAAACAACAAAGGAAAAATTATTGGAACATGTAATGTAGGTAAGAACCTCTCCAACTCCATTAGAAATGTGATGTTAGTTGAAGGTTTAAAATACAACTTGCTCAGCATAAGTCAATTGTGTGATAAAGGTCATAAAGTGTTATTTGACTCTCATGAATGTAGAATCCTTGAACCAAAATCTGACAAGGTAAAATTTTCTGGAAAAATGGTCAACAATGTTTACATGATTGACTTAGATGATCCTGCTCACATAAATCTTTGTCTTGCTGCACCAAAATCTGAACTTGCATGGTTATGACATCGTAGACTAGGACATGCTAGTTACAATATCTTACATAAACTATTAAAGCATTCAATGGTGAGAGGGTTGCCCGAACTATCTTTTAAACAAGAAAATAAATTGTGTGATGCATGTGCCCTAGGTAAACAAACAAGAAAATCCTTCAAGGCTAGATCTGCAAACATGTCATCTAAACCACTTGAGCTGATTCATATGGATTTGTTTGGTCCAACCAGAACTGCTAGTTTAAGTGGTAGAAAATATGGATATGTCTTGGTGGATGATTACTCTAGGTTCACATGGGTTTTCTTTCTCACACATAAAAATGATGTTTTTGATGAGTTTCAGACACTCTATATGAAGATAAAGCAAGACGGTGAGTTTAAGATTTCCAACATTCAATCTGATCATGGTGGTGAATTTAAAAATGTTGACTTCTATAATCTTTGCAGGACTGAAGGCATTTCACACCGGTTTTCTTCACCAAGAACCCCAGAGCAAAACGGTGTAGTTGAAAGAAGAAACCGAACACTCATAGAGATGGCAAGAACAATGCTTGCCGAACGGCAACTCCCAAGGAAATTTTGGGTTGAGGCAGTAAACTCGGCATATTACATTATCAACCGCTCTATGGTAAGGCCAAACACCAAAAAGGCTCCTTATGAGTTGTTGCAAGGTAAAAAGCCTTCTCTCACACACATGAAAGTATTTGGATCTAAATGCTTCATCCATCATCATCATCATCATCAGAGCCTTATCCTAATTAATTGGGGTCGACTACATGAATCATGTTCTGCCAAAGATTTATATCAAGTGCAATATTCATATTTAAACTCAAGGAACTAATGTCCTTCCTAATAACATCGCACCATCTCATTTTAGGCCTTCCTCGAGCTCTTTTATTAGCATCCACTAAGATTTGGTCACATCTTTTAACCAGCGCTGAGTTAGGGTGACGAAACACATGTTCAAACCACCTGAGTCTATTTTCTCTCATTTTGCTATCAATTGGAGCTATCCGTAAGTCCTTATAGATGCGCTCATTCCTAATCTTGTCTTTCTTAGTCTTGCCACACATCCATCTCAACATCCTCATCTCTGCTACACACATTTTATGGATGTGTTCCTTTCGTACTGCCCAACACTCGATACTATATAACAAAGCAGGTCTCACAGCCGTTCTATAAAATCTCCCTTTGAGTTTCACAGGCATACGACAATCACAAAGGACACCTGATGCACTTCTCCATCTTAACCAGCCTGCCTTAATCCTATGTGTAACGTCATCATAAATCTCCCCATTCTCTTGTATGATAGACCCTAAATATCGAAAGCTACTACTCTTCGGAATATTATGTCCATCAATTAGAACCATGTCTTCCTGAACCACTCTCCCATTACTAAAATTACAGTGCATAAACTCTGACTTACTCCTACTAATTTTAAAATATTTAGACTCCAAGGCAAGTCTCCAACGCTCTAACTTAGCATTTAGAGCATCAATACTCTCATCAATTAAAACAATATCGTATGCAAATAGCATACACCAAGGGATATCCTCGTGCAATTGTTTAGTTACTTCATCCATAACTAAGGCAAAGAGATACGGACTTAGTGCAGAACCTTGATGCAAACCTATAGAAACGGGAAATTCACCAGTCTCCCCAGCAATAGTTCGAACACTAGTAATAGCACCGCCGTACATATCTTTAATCAAATCAACATATCCTTGAGAGATTCCTTTCTTTCTTAATGTCCACCAAATCAATTCTCTCGGTACTCGATCGTACGCCTTCTCTAAATAAAGAAAAACTATATACAAATCTTTTCTCATCTCTCTATACTTCTCCATTAGCTGCCGTAGTAAGAAAATAGCTTCTGTAGTATATCTATTTGGCATAAAACCAAACTGATTTTTCGATACAGTAGTCATACATCGGAGGCGTTTTTCAATTACTCTTTCCCAAAATTTCATAGTATGACTCATAAACTTAATTCCACGATAATTATTATAACTTTGAATATCTCCTTTATTTTTATAGAAAGGAACTACAGCACTTTTTCTCCAAACTTCTGGCATTCTCCGTTCCTTTAAAATTTTATTAAAAAATTTAGTTAGCCACTGAATACCAATATCTCTTAGGCCTTTCCATACTTCAATAGGTAAGCCATCTAGTCCTAAGGCCTTGCCCACTTTCAACACTTTAAATGCTTCATCCATAATAATGATAAAAGAGACTTAGATAAATTCGAGCCCAAGAGCGATGAAGGTATATTCCTTGGATATTCTGATAGATCTAGGGCTTATAGAATTTATAATGTTAAGAGTCAAACTGTGGAAGAATCACCCCATATTTTTTTTGATGAATATCATGATGATTCTAACAATGATAACTCTTGCAGGAGAAATGATGAAGATGGGGAATTTCTAAGTATGAAGGAAAAGAATGATCCTCCACAAGAAGAAACAAGAGAAGATGGTGACCTAACTGAATCAAGCAATGCAAGGGATCAAGCTCTAGGAGAAGGTAATGATCCTACAAACATTAGAATTCTTAAGGATCACCCTTTAAAAAATGTCATTGGAAGCTTGAATGACCCACCTAGAACAAGGTCACATTTTAGAATTGTGGAAGAATTAGATCAACTTGCTCTTGTCTCTCAGCTTGAACCCAAGAACATTGATGAAGCATTAAAGGATGAAAACTGGATAAATTTAATGCAAGACGAGTTAAACCAGTTTGAAAGAAACAAAGTTTGGCATCTTGTTCCTAGACCATCATCACAATCTGTCATAGGCACTAAGTGAGTTTTTAGGAACAAACTAAGTGAGGATGGCAAGATAATAAGAAACAAGACTAGATTGGTGGCTCAAGGGTATAATCAAGAGTTTGGGATAGACTTTGATGAATCTTATGCCTTAGTTGCTAGACTCGAAGCCATCATAATTTTACTTGTCTTTACATGCTCCCTTAGAATAAAGCTGTATCAAATGGATGTAAAAAGTACTTTCTTAAATGGATTGATCAAAGAAGAAGTCTATGTTGAGCAGCCCCCTAGCTTTGAGAATACTAACCATGCAGATTTTGTATACAAGCTAGACATGTCACTTTATGGACTGAAGCAAGCACCAAGAGCTTGGTATGAGAGACTAAGTTTGTTCCTTATTGAAAAAGGGTACACACGAGGTAAGGTAGATCAAACACTTTTCACCAAGAAACAATGTAAGAACATCTTGATTGTTCAAATTTATGTTGATGATATTGTGTTTGATTCTACTAAATCTGAAATGTGTGAGGAATTTGCCAACCTCATGACTAGCAAATTTGAGATGAGCCTAATGGGAGAACTCCAATTCTTTCTCGGTATGCAGGTCAACCAAGGAGAAGATGGGTGCTTCATAAGTCAAGCCAAATACATCAAGGAGCTGCTGAAAAGATTTGACATGATAAATAATAAAATAATTGTAACTTTTATGAGCACCACAACATCACATGATTCGGATGAAAATGGTAAATTAGTGGATGCAAAAATATATAGAGGTATGATCGGCTCTTTGCTTTACTTGACTGCATCCCGACCAGATATCCAGTTTAGTGTATGCCTTTGTGCTAGATTTCAAGCTAGTCCTAGAGAATCCCACTTGACTGTCGTCAAACGTATCCTTAGATATCTTGTCGGCACTCAAGATTTGGGATTGTGGTATCCGTCATCATGTGATTTATCTCTTATATCTTATTCTGATGCGGACTACGCTGGATGCAAGCTGAATCGTAAGAGTACTAGTGGTTACTTTCTGGGTGGGTGTTTAGTTTCTTGGGCCTCCAAAAAATAACACTCGGTTGCCCTCTCAACCGCAGAGGCAGAATATGTTGCTGCGGGGAGCTGTGGTACCCAAGTGTTGTAGATTAAACACCAACTCCAAGACTACTTAGTGGATCTTGGTTGTGTCCCAATTCTGTGTGATAACACCAGTGCTATCAACCTTGCAAAAAATCCAGTCCAGCACTCTAGGACTAAGCATATTGAGATTTGGCATCACTTTATTAGAGATGATGTCGTTAAGAAAAACTTTGAGCTACATTTTGTTGATACTCTAAATCAAATTGCTGATATTTTCACCAAGTCCTTGTGTAATGACATGTTTTCAACACTCAGAAGGGAGCTTGGTCTTTGCCGACCTCAAGCCAATAAAAATTGAAATGATGATTTTGTTCAATTTAGTGTGTGTTTTTACAAATTGGTGTTCCATGCATTGTCTATATGTAAATATGTCATTTTGCATATGGTGTGGCATTGCATGTAGTCATAATGCATAATAAAGAATTGAATTCATGTTCACGATGCATTGCATGGTTTGTGTAGCATCATTCTTGCATGGCCATGGTATATTAAATGTTGATGTATGGAAAGGCAGGCTATGCTTGTCTAGAAGCACTCAATATGCGTGAGGTTTCACCTCCGCCAAGTATCATGCGTCACTGTCGCATATAGGCCATATAGTAAGGGGGAGTTATCTTTTTGAAGCATTCATGCATATATTTCATCTCCATTCTGTTGACTTTAATAAGTGTACAACCATGTGTTGGGTCATGCATTTCATCTCTGCCAACTTCATGTTCGATCAGGTCAACCCATGCTTGGTTCTAGTCAACCTCTCTTGACATTTGTCATTGCATTTGTCTCAAACATAACTCCTTGAGTGCATTCATTGCATATCCTTAGGGGGAGTCTTGTTGCTTTTCTTAATTGCTTACAATCTGAGCTTCAATGGCTTATAGTCAGATTTGAGATCATGAGACCGACAGAACTACAGCGTAAGAGATTTCTATTATATGCACTGATGATTGTCCATCTAATGAAAATGGTTCAGATTTAATGATTTCTTGAAGTTCTGATATATCTTTTGAAATCATCTATGTTCTGTGATTTTAATATATCTTAACTAGAGATTGCATATTGTGCCTTGAATGACTATCCTGAAATCTGAAAATGTAAAATTCATGACCATCTTGGTGATACACTCAGGCTTAGTATTGTTCTTAAACATCTTGATGAGCTAGAATTCTTGGAAATTAATTTGACAGAGCAATGATATTATTGCACGGAGAAATATATCACGTCATCAATCAAGTGATAAATGATATGTCATGATGTGCCCCTGTTATCTCTGTCTTAATTCATTTGGACTCTAGGTAGAGCAATGGCATACTTGCTGAGAAATATATCTTCTCATCAAAGAAATGAGATTGGATATGTCATGACGTACTTTGCTATCTCTGTTCATTCTAATGCATAACCGTTAGTTTTGCCAAATACCTAGGAATACTGGCATCTAAATAACGTGTATTCTTACGGCTATGAGGCATGTACTGTTGAGTCATGGATAGCGGATCTAGAGGGGAGGGGTGAATAGATCTGCCCCTCTTTTCGCAATGCAACCCTCTTTAAAGCTAGATGATAATAATAGCAGTAGAATATAACTAGCTTAACGAAGGACACAATGATTTGCTTAGCAAGATGATTACGTAATATAGAGATTAAACCTAAACATGCATCTAACACAAAGCAATCGCACAAGCAAACCACCACACACGAGATTTTAAGGTGGTTCGGTCGACTGAATCCCCAGTCCTACGCCCACCCCTCACCAAATCCGGTGAGGCTCCACTAGTGCCACACACTGAATCACAAATCGGAAAGACCTTCGATTGCCTTCCTACTAACCACAGGTAGGGACGTCAACATCGCAGATCGGACAACTTCTGATTGCCTTCCTACTAACCACCGGTAGGGACGATCTTCAGTTTTAAATGTTTGAATGAAATCGAAAGAGAACAAATATGAAAGCTCTCAAACAAGATATAGATTATGCTCAAGGAGAAAAGATCTTGTCTAAGATTCGATGTTGATCAGCAACAAGGGCTTCTTCTCTCTTGCAAAGACTCCTCTTGGTTCAGCAACAAGGGTTCCTTCTTCTTTGAAAATTGATCTTCCTTGAATCTCCTTCTTTGAATCTCCTTTGAGTTGATGTGGGAGATAATGGATGCAGCCTTAAACCTTGATTGCTTCTACACCTTTCTTGGAGGTTGATGGCTTCAAAAACAAGCTTGAATCACCTTGGATGGATGAAGAACTCCAGCCCGAAGCACTGTTCACGGTGGTGCTACAGTACCCGCGAATCACCTCCTATAGCCTCCCTTGATCTCTCTTGTTCCAATTGAAGCATTAGGGTTTCTAACCCCTCATGTGTTGGTTTTATAGACTTTGAATGGTCCTTAGACATCCTCCAGACCAGATCCACAATCCATGGGGGATTGGGTGACTTTGGGGTTAAACAAATACAAGAAAATGGGCTCTTCTCGAAGTGGAAAACAAAGTCAACATTGTTGGCTCGGGGCTGGCTATCGACCTGCAGAAGCTGGCGGTCGACTGCTACTGAGAAACGCTGTAGATTTTTAGTCCCTGGTATTTCCGGTCGACCGCTACTGGGCTGGCGGTCGACCACCACTGAGAGTCGTGTAGACAGTGGTCTTCTGGCTGGGGCGGTCGACCGCCCCTGTGCTGGCGGTCGACCGCCAGCTGGGTAGACCCCGGGTTTTCCCGAGTCGATCCCTTAACCTCTTTAGCTCCGTCGCTTGAGTCCTTTAGCAGCCCGTTTTCATCTATGGCATCAACCTTGACAGTCTTGAAGATTTCTATTGATTATATCGCTCCTATAATCAAAATTTTATTCCGGGGGCTCCGCCCCCGGAAACCCCCCAAGGGGCGCTACCCCCTTGACCCCCGCGACCTAACCGGGCAGGTTGATCCCCGCGACCTGACCGCGCAGGTCGATCCGCGTGCGAGGGCACAATCATTGAGCTTTCACATTCGCCATCTCCACTCCATTCCTTGTTCATTTATTGGCTTATCTGTCATGAGCAAAACATCACGTATGTCAGTCATATGAGAGTGGTAAAACATCAATAACTTATAGTGTTTAGCCATTATCAAAATCAAGAATATCACATAACTCAAATGATCACATGATGATGTCGAATGACCCAAGTGACCACAAGATGACTCAAATAACCACAGGGGCACAACATGTACTAGACTCGATTGCTCATAAAATATGGGTCATGTGCATAGGCTAGGAGGCATGTACTAGACTCGATTGCTCGTAAAATATGAGTCATGTGCATAAAACTGCAAAAAAAAAGATCATGCAACACAGTGTTGAATTCATAAAATTCCATGCTTTAATCATGCTTGTTTAACCTCCATACTAGTTTTTGCTATTCCCGATGAAGTAATTGAATATGAATGTATACGACAAAGGAAAGTTCACCCATGTCATGATATGCATTTCTGGTTCATTTCTATTAAAACATGGATGTAGCTGCTTTTCGAACTCCATTGTTGATCTCGACTTTCATTAGCTTTGAACCATATATATATTGCTCACGGTCTGGTTCCGGTTTGCATATAATGGCTTGCTCTCAACTCCTTTCAGCTCTGGTCTCACAGACATATGTCACCTTCTCTGCCTTATCCCTCCTTTTGCTGTTGTCAAAGGGGGAGAATGAGTCTTGTTGTGAGTCCTTTGTGAGGGGTGAGACCTTTGTGAGGGGTGAGTCCTTTGTGAGTTGTCAAAGGGGTGAGTCCTCAAAGGGGGAGAAACCTTTGTGAGCTTTATGGGTGAGTGTTGAGGGAGTCTTCATATGTGATGGGGGTTTGCATACATATCCGCATTCATATCCGCATTTACATGCTTTAATTATCATGGATCTTGAGCTGCATATGTCGTATTTGTTATAAATTTTGCCATCTTGGATATTACTGCCACATAATGACTCACAGTGTTGCCATCATCAAAAAGGGAGAGAATGTTGTGCCCCTGTGGTCATTTGAGTTATTTGATATTCTTGGTTTTGATAATGGCTAAACACTATAAGTCATTGATGTTTTTCCACTCTTATATGACTGAACTACTTGATCTTCTTTCATGACAGATATGTCGAGGACTGGAGTGGAGATGGCGAAAGTGAAAGCCACATGATCGCGCCCAAGCAATGATGCAAATCCCTTCAAGATGAGTCGGCACTTCACATAACCAAGGTCGATGCACAAAAAAGCATAACCAAGAGAACCCAAGGTCAAAGACTCAGTTGACACCTTCAAAACTATCAAGGCTGATGCCACAGATGAGAACGGGTTGCTCAAGGAGTTAAGCGATTGAGCTAAAGGGTTAACAGATTGAACCGGGGAAACCCGAGATCTGCCCAGCCAGCGGTCGACCGCTGGCCCAGGGGCGGTCGACCGCTCCTGCCAGCAGTTGACAGTCTGTAGTTCTCTTAGTGGCGGTCGACCGCCAACCCAGGGGCGGTCGATCGGAATTCCCAGGGACCAGCCCTCAGCCGGTTTCTCAGTAGCAGTCGACCGCCAGTTTCCACAGGTCGATCACCAGCCCCGAGCCATCAATTATTGACTTTGTTTTCCACTTCAAGAAGAGCCCCTTTCCTTGTATTTCTTTAATCCTAAAGTCACCCAATCCCCCATGGATTGTGGATCCGGTCTGGAGGATGTCCAAGGACCATTCAAATGGTATAAAACAAACACATGAGGGGTTAGAAACCCTAATGCTTCAAGAGGAACAAGGAGATACCAAGGGAGGCTAGAGGGGTACTATATCACCTCCGTGAACAGTGTTTTGGGCTGGAGTTCTTCATCCATCCAAGGTGCTTTCAAGCTGATTTCTGAAGCCATCAACTTCCAAGAAGGTGTAGAAGCAATCAAGGTTCAAGACTGCATCCATTATCTCCTCCATCAACTCAAAGGGGATTCAAAGAAGGAGATTCAAGGAAGATCAGTTTGCAAGGAAGAAGGAACCCTTGTTGATGAATCAAGAGGAGTCCTTGCAAGAGAGAAGAAGCCCTTGTTGCTGATCAACATCGCATCTCAGACAAGATTTCATTTGCTCCTAGCCTTGATCATATTTCCATTTCTTGTCCAAGCATTTTCACATTTGTTCTTTTATCATGATGTTCAAGAACTGAAATTGAGAATCGTCCCTACCGTGGTTAGTAGGAAGGCAGTTGGAAGGTGTTCTAGTCTGCGGTGATATCGCCCCTACCGGTGGTTAGTAGGAAAGCAATCGGTGGTTCTCCGATTTACGGTTTGGTGTACTGCACTAGTGAAGCCTCACCGGATTTGGTGAGGGATGGACGTAGGACTGGGGATTCAGTCCGAACCACCTTAAAATCCTGTGTGTTGTGGTTTGTTTGTGTGATTGTTTCGTTCTAGATGCATGCTTAGGTTCGAATCGATATATTATTTGTTCATATTTCCAAGCAAATCGTACTATCCTTCGTCAAGCTAGTTGTATTCCGCTGTAATTTATTTTATCTAGCTATAAAGAGGGTTACATTACGAAAAGAGGGGCAGATCTATTCACCCCTCCCCTCTAGATCCGCTATCCACTACTCAACAGTGACCTCGGAGACATATCTATGGGTTTAGATAGACCCCGGGCTAGTGGCCATCGTGATGAAAATCGCCAAATGGGTGGCTTAAAGAAATAAAATGGAGGGGCTCATCATATCTACTATAGTAGGAAGAGTAGAAGTAAAAAAAGAATCTCCCGGAGGAGCATCTTTATTTCACCACGGGGGGGTAAACATACATCGAGGGGATTATAGTTCAGGCATGAAAGCCCACGCATCGCAAGAAGGAAAGGGGGGAGAAAGAACAAATACACGGAGAAGGAAGAGGCGTTGCTCCCCACTCTCTCACCTCTCTTTCTCTCCTCTACTCTCTCTTTTCCTTCTCTCCACTCTCACAGGAACGCAGGCTTCGGAAGTGTTGTGTATGTGATTTTGATGATTACAAAATAACTTTGTTGCTTGGCCTTGCTAGGCCTTGTGCTTGAATGATACTCCATGTTCTCATGTGCTTGAATCATACTTGTTCTCTTGCTATGGAGTCATGTTCAAGCTCATTTGAATGCTATCATGCTCACTTGTTTGTAATAGCTTAACTCTCACTTGATGAGAGTTATGCTCATTTGAATGCAAGTATGCTAATCTTCTTGCATTGTAGGATCGAGTCATGATGAACATCAAATGGAACTCAAGAGAATGCTTAAATAAGTCATCTTGTTGTCCATCATTCAGAACATGTGTTAATTCTATCTCCATTCTTCAAAGAACCATTGGTAAGGCTTTGCAATTCACATATCTTTAGTTAAGTGAACTTTGGGTAAGAGAGCTGCAGTGTGTTGACCCAGAATACTTGTGCATAGATATACATGTGGTTTCATGTACCTTTTTCATGGGTCATTATGGTTTGAAGATGTATGCTTCATGCATTTTCTATATGAGGTTTTGAGGGTCATACATGTTATTCAAATGCATGGGTTATGATGTTGATTTTTGGTTGAGACGCCTTGGGCTTTCATGCATATTCTTCTAAGTTGCCAAAGACATGAATGTGGTTCATGCACTTTCTACTTGAAGCTTTTAAGCTTGTGATGTGCTTGAAATATTCATACAAGACTTCTGAGAGTTGGTTCTATATTGCTCATGCATTGCATGAATGCTTGGTCTTGTGAGCTATGCACTAAAAGCTTGATTTATTAACTTGATGTGTGAAAGAATTGCATGAAGTTGGCTCTTATGAAGATGGCTTCAATTAGGTCTCAATCAATGAGATTGTGTTCATTGAACACACCTTTCTATTTGAATGACAGTGTCATATCATTCATGAGGTTATTGTGATTTCAATGTATGGATGATTAAAAAGATCCCTTGTTTATATCAATGCTCCTCGTGATATCAATGCTTCATGAATGTTAGTTTTTGTCAACAAGAATGCCATTTGAATGAATGTGTGTTTGAATGGTTAGCATGTTATAAACTTTCATGAGGCATGAATGTTTGCAATTTGAATGTTGAAAGAAAGCCTTGCAATTGAATGATAATGTAATTGTGAAAACATCTTTACAAATATGCATAGCTACATATGTGTATGAGATCATGGTGATGCATAATGAAAATGCATATTTGCATATGTTTGCATATGTGTGTGTTTAGGTGTTCGCACTTTGTCAAATTGAGTTTCATGATATGTAAGCGTATCTTGGCAATGTTATTTGAATGATTGAGCTCCCATATCATTACATATGCCTTGGATGCAATGGAAGATTCAAAGTTCCCCAAATGCCATAGCTCGTGACTTATGTCTTTATGGAAACATTTATTTATGCAATGAGCATTTGGATGGTTGACAAGTTATGGAGGTTCTTTTGGAAGAATCTAGTTTATGAGCTCTTAACTTTCACACCTGTGGTAACTTGATACTCTTGTATTTTTGCAGGTCCAAGGATGATTTTTATACCCTCCCATATCAAGTGGATCATGGTAATACACTAACCACCTTGTGTGCTTGAAATGGAGGTAGTTGAGGTTGAGCTTTCATACCTTTGTATTTGGACAATTGAGAGATTCAATTTCATTACAACAAACACTTGTCATATGGTGGAATGTGTTTTTGTTGGTTGTAAATGGAAAGCCAAACACATGTTTGAATGGGTTGTATGATGCATTTTTATGTGAACAAGTTGAAATTGTTGATGCTTGATTCATGAACTTTGATTATGATCTAACCTCTTGTTTTATCATGTGTTTCAGGGTTAATATTCATGGTTGATCATCATGGTTTATGGTAATATTTATTCATTTATTTACCCATGAAATCTTGGTGGTTTAGCGGTGTTTTCTAACCCCTACTAGCAGGGATCGACCCATAGGGTCGACCCTTAGGGGAACTGGGCTGGACAGAAGCTGCAATATGCAGCCTGTCTACAGGGGTCGACCCACTGCCATGGGTCGACCCCTGACTGCCAGACAGCAGAATTGCTGCTGGCCGCCCTCTGGTTGCCCAGGGGTCGACCCATGGGGTCGACCCATTCCGGCACGCGATTCTCGGGAGCATCCGAAAGCCAATGAAAACCTTTCTAAACTTTACCAAACTACCCCCCAATGGTTTCTAATATTATTAGGGTGTTTCTAACATGTTTTAGGAGGGTTATATGAGTCTTTTATCCAGTTCTCTATATATATGAATGTGAACTCCGATTTTGGAAGATAAGAACCCTAATGTGCTATCTTTCTATCTTGTAGGGCAAGGAAAGGGGGAAAAGGAAGAGGAGCTCTTGCAAGGTGATTTTCATCTACTTCCATGGAGATTTGGAGCTCGTGGTAGAAGAAGAAAAGAAGCGTCTCGAAGAGAGGAACGCGAGGACGCTGAAATCGCGGCCATCCGACAACGAGTCAAGAAGAGCCGGAGTCTTTCTTGAAGGGGGAGCTTCATACATGCTCTATCTTCTTTGATTCAGTCTCTAGAGTTTATTTGGGGCTCAATGCATCTATTTGTCTTCGCTTCTTAAATTTTGAAAGGATATATTGTGTGGGGGTTCGGAGAAAGGGTTCTCCGAGTGTTTATGTTGACGCGTGTGCGTCGTTTTGTGCGGAGCATATCCGCGTGTGTGCTTGGACATATCTTGGGGTGTGTTCCCCGTGTGTGGTTGGGAGTTTACTCCCGTGTGATTGTGTAGGCTTCACCCTACGTGTGTGTGTTGGAGCTTGGCTCCGTGTGTGTGGGGGATTTATCCCCGGGCTGTTTTATACAGCAGTGAAGCCTCACCGGTTTGGTGAGGGGTGGACGTAGGGAGCCCATCGTGGTCCCGAACCACCTTAAAAATCCTCGTGCATTGTGGCTTGCATTGTGGTTTGTGTTGTGGTGGTTTGCTTTATTGTTCATATCTAATTATCCGTTCGAGTGAGTACGGTGAGATTGAGAGAATCAAGTCTATTCCAATTAGTTTAAATTCCTCACTCTTGCTAATCTTGTTAATTCCGCTGCGAGCTAGTTTAAAGTTTTAATTGGACATAATTTTTAGTAGAGGGTTCTATTCACCCCCCCTCTAGAACCGTGTTCCTGCACTACGGGACCCAACAATTGGTATCAGAGCGAGGCTCTGTTGTCCCTAGATCTAACGATCTACAGAGTGATCCCAGTGCATTCTACAATCATGAATTTTTCTGTTGAGCATGTATCAATGAATTGCTTGCCTATTTTTAATGGTTCTGATTTTACTTCATGGTTAGGTAAAATGTGTGGAATGATTAATTCTATTAATCCTAATCTTTGGAAGTTGATTTATGATGGTCCTCACATATTACCTTTAGATGAGACCAAGTGGTCTAATCATGACAAATTGAAGAACCATGAAAATCTCACTGTCTTGAGTTTATTGAAAGCTTCCGTGAGTACTAACAAGTATCCTTTTGTATCTTCTTGTAGGTCGACAAAGGAGCTTATGGATGAGTTGATCAAAGCTCAAGAGAAGGAAAGATAAAAATGTCTCATGGCCGACGATGTTGATGAACAAAGTGAGGAAAATGCAGAAGAGGTAAATTCTGATTCTGAAGATTTTACTCTTGATGAACTTATTGATGCTTATGATGAATTGGAAAAGCAATATAAGAAAATCAAGTCAGAAAATAGAAAATTGAAAAAGAAACTTAACGAGAATGTGCATGATAATCCTTCATGTGAAAACTGTAAAACATTGGAGTCAAAGATTGAGAACCTAGAATATGAAAATGAACTTTTAGAATCTAAAGTAGAATTATTTTCAGATGAGATGTCTTGCATGAATGAAGAGCTAGAGATGTTTAGAAAATCTAATATTGCTCTTGAAAATGAGAATGTTTGCCATGAATTGAGTGATCAAAACAAACTCTTGTTATCTAAGATTTCATTGCTTGAAGAAACTGAAAAATGTCTTAGAAACAAGTTGGATTCCTTATCTGACGATGATAAAATGCTTGAAAAACTTCTTGATTCTGAAATTGATAGCAAGAGCATCATGTTTGAAAATGAGGAACTTAAAAAGAAAAATGGTGCCATGCTAATCGAGAATGCTTTGCTTGAAGGTAGATTGAACAGTTTTGATAAAAGTGAAAAAGAAAATGCGTTGTTGAAATTTGAAAATGAAAAGTTGAAACAATTAAACAACGCCATGTCTGAAAGACTGCTAGTTCTTGAAAAAGGAAAATCTGTTAATGTCAAATTGCATGAAGATGAATGTGAAAAAGTGCATGTGCTAGAACAAGAGATTGAGAGCTATAAAACTACAAATAGAGTATTGAATGAGAGCATTGTTTGCAGTGAACAGGAGATAGCTAGCTATGAATTGCACATTGCATCCCTTGAATCTGAAATTGTAGACTTAAATGCATCATTGTCTAAATTTGTCAAAGGGAAGGAGAACTTAGATAAAATGCTAGGTGTTAAGGTCAACTTTCAAAAAGAGGGTCTTGGATATTCTCCAATCAACAAAAAGTCTTTTGAATCAAAACTAAAAACCTCTTTTGTTCATGCTTCTGATATCCCTAGCACTTCAAAAGCTCCTCCTCCTATTACACAAACAAAAATTTCTGAAAAACATTTTGAGAAAAAGAAAAATGTTCACACAAAACCCACCATGGAAAAAGGATTTCAAAAAGTTCAAGGTGGGCGGAAAATGAAATCAAATGTTGAATGTTTCTATTGCGGATTGAATGGACATGTGATGGATGATTGTGTTGTCATGAAAGAGGATGACAAACATGCATGCCAAGATAAATATGTTTTCAAATCAAAAGGAAATGTTTCTTGCTTTCATTGTGGTAAGCTAGGCCACAGGATGAAAAATTATTTTTCAAAGCAGAAAAGTGAACAAAATACTTTTAATAGAAAAAGAAATGTTTCTTGTTTCTATTGTCATAAACTTGGACATGTCATGGATAATTACTTCGTGAAACAAAATGATGATTATTGTGCTATGAATGCTAATTTTGATCTTCAAAGAAAATTCAATGACAAACATGCCTTTCATCCTCAAAGGTTTTCAACTAACAAGGAAAAGTTCTTTGGAAAAACTTTTACTCATAATGATAAATCATTTGTTAAAACTACTTCTCCTTGTTGCTATCATTGTGGGAAGTACGGGCATGTTATGAAAGAATGTTGGTTTTTGAAAACTAATAATTTCTATGCTTCTAGAATGAATGCTAGGTTTAATTTTGTTAGACCTAGATCTTTTGGAAATAGGAGATGGAAAACTTTTGAAAATACCTTTGCTCTTAAAAGAAAATCCTTTGCTAGAAATGACATCCCTCAATGCTTTTATTGTGGAAACCATGGACATGTCATTGAGGATTGCAGGATCATGAAGGATGATGATATAGTGGCAATGAAAAAGTCAAAGAAAATATTTGGAAGATATGCTACTAACATCCAAGGACCCAAGAAGGCTTGGGTGCCAAGATCCGACAAATGAGTCGGTTGTTATGAAGGTGTGTCTTGAGGTAAATAAAGAATGAAAGGGGTTCCAATAAAATGGAGCAAGGCACACTCATAAGGTAAAATCCCAACTTTACCTTTTCATTGTTAAACTTGATGATTTTGATGTTTGGTATGTTATTCTGTTATGGTTTTCATATGATGTTTGAATTGCATTTCCTCACAAGTCATACAAGTCTTCAATTGGATGAATATTTGGTATATCAAATGGTGATATGTGAAACGATAGATCAAGTCTGTCAGGAAGCTATCACTATGTGTGAGGTGATCTTAGGATCAATGTTCTCTACCTTGTACCAAAATTCAGAAATTGAATTGTTTGGCTTATGAGGAACCATGTGTTTTGAATGAAATTAATTTGCCTTGATTTGCAATGATCTTAATTTACAATTGGTTTCAATTGAAAATATTTCTTGTTTCAAGAAGGTAAATTTTCTGAACTATGGACTTGCTTGATTAAATGCAACAATTGATATTGAATGTTGACCATGGCTCAGTTTAAGGCTCATTGACCTTGTGTGATTGCTTTGCAAAATTGATAAGTTGTTTGACATGTTTAAAAAATCTCCTCTTGTTAAAAGATGTTCAAACACTTGTCTTGCTCATTGCCAAATTATGTGTGAAATCTGTAGGACACTTGATTATGTGCATCAAAATGCATCTTGCATATTCAAACTGAAGCTTATGTCTCATGCAATGTTGTTTCTGAATGATCATTGTTGAACTTTTGAGTTTTAAGGAAAACGGCCTTCCATGATGAAATCTGAAATAAAATGCTCATGGTTCAGTGCAATTTTCATTGAAAATCCATCTCATGCATTTAGTAATTTCATGCTTGCTTGAATATTCAAGAATGCACAAAAACTAAAAACTTGCATAAAAAGAATGCATTGACATCTTTGCATATCATTCACATACTATGCATACAAAATGACAAAAAGATGCATATTGCATATTCATGCATATAGAGCATATGCATATATTTCATGATAATCGCATATCTTGACTCATGAATGCTTGCATGAATGTTTCATGAATCCTTGCATGCTTGTAAGTATTTACACTATGAAACCATTTCTTGATCTTTCTAAGGCCTTACCTCTTTGCTAAACTATAATACAGTGACTTTATTCATATGTGATACATGTCATATATTAAGGGGGAGGATTTGATTCCAACCGTGCATACATTTAGGGGGAGTCATAGCCGTGTCTTGTCGAATTCACTTTATACATGCAAAATAAAAATCTATCCCCACACTCTTGCACACAATGAATTTAATGACTTTACTTGATAAGGATTTAAGAAATTCCTTCCAACACTTTAAAGGGAACTTGAATCTCTACATGGACATTAAAGAGTAATCGTGAGGAAAAAGTTACCTACCCCACAAAATTAATAAGTGGTATGTGGAACCGAGTAGCCGGGTTTCCCCACTGAAACAAATGAGGAAACTCACGTCGAAAGGTAAAATAAAAATCCACATGTGTGACGAATCCAAGTAGCCGGGAATCCCCATTAAGACATATGAGAAAACTCACGCCGAACAGTGAAATCCCTTAAAAGAAACAAAATCGGGGTTGTGCGAAGCTGCCAAATGTCGAGAATCTAAAGTGAAAGTGTAGAGAGGAGATTAGCTTCTAGTGTTCTTTAGAAATTCTGAAAATCATATATTTTGAAGCTCATTATTCATTGCATCACTTTTCACATGGGTATTTTTGTGATGTATGTATTCTATGAACTTTGTTTCAATTCATGGTTTATGTAATACTTCTAATTGTGTATGCACAAATCTCTTAGTTATGCCTCATGTCTTACATCTTGAATTTGAATCACATGCTCCTTTGTTAACTCGTGCCTCATTTAGGGGGAGTTACTATGTGTAAAATTTGTGTGCATGACGGTTGTGCTTGTGTGCTTGCATGTTCATGCATTCTCCTTTAGTCTAATTCTGAGCATAACTCTTACATTTGAAGGATAGAAGTCATCATGTGCATAGTTGCATATCTTGCATATTTAGCATTCACATTGTCCACATTCATTGCATTTGTAAGATGAAGCTCATCGTGTGCATATTTACATATTTGGCATTCTTAACGTGCATATAGTTCATGCATGATATCATCTTGAACAATTCATACTTTTCAACAATTGGTATAGTTCATTTTGAAATGAATCATTTTGAACATATCATATTTTGCTTGACCGTTCTCATTTTGCCATAAGGGGAGAAAGCTTGCTGGTTTTAGTTTTGATGCTATCCTGAACTCCTCATGTTGATCCCCATTTCTGATTATGTCAAAGGGGGAGAGAGCATTAATGCATAATATTTTGTCATCATCAAAATGGGGGAGATTGTTGTGTATGTGATTTTGATGATTACAAAATGACTTTGTTGCTTGCCTTGCTTGGCCTTGTGCTTGAATGATACTTCATGTTCTCATGTGCTTGAATCATACTTGTTCTCTTGCTATGGAGTCATGTTCATGCTCATTTGAATGCTATCATGCTCACTTATTTGTAATAGCTTAACTCTCACTTGAATGAGAGTTATGCTCATTTGAATGCAAGTATGCTAATCTTCTTGCATTGCAGGATCGAGTCATGATGGACATCAAATGGAACTCAAGAGAATGCTTAAATAAGTCATCTTGTTGTCCACCATTCATAACATGTGTTAATTCTATCTCCATTCTTCAAAGAACCATTGGTAAGGCTTTGCAATTCACATATCTTTAGTTAAGTGAACTTTGGGTAAGAGAGCTGCAGTGTGTTGACCCAGAATACTTGTGCATAGATATACATGTGGTTTCATGTACCTTTTTCATGGGTCATTATGGTTTGAAGATTTATGCTTCATGCATTTTCTATATGAGGTTTTGAGGGTCATACATGTTATTCAAATGCATGGGTTATGATGTTGATTTTTGGTTGAGACGCCTTGGGCTTTCATGCATATTCTTCTAAGTTGCCAAAGACATGAATGTGGTTCATGCACTTTCTACTTGAAACTTTTAAGCTTGTGATGTGCTTGAAATATTCATACAAGACTTCTGAGAGTTGGTTCTATATTGCTCATGCATTGCATGAATGCTTGGTCTTGTGAGCTATGCACTAAAAGCTTGATTTATTAACTTGATGTGTGAAAGAATTGCATGAAGTTGGCTCTTATGAAGATGGCTTCAATTAGGTCTCAATCAATGAGATTGTGTTCATTGAACACACCTTTCTATTTGAATGACAGTGTCATATCATTCATGAGGTTATTGTGATTTCAATGTATGGATGATTAAAAAGATCCCTTGTTTATATCAATGCTCCTCGTGATATCAATGCTTCATGAATGTTAGTTTTTCTCAACAAGAATGCCATTTGAATGAATGTGTGTTTGAATGGTTAGCATGTTATAAACTTTCATGAGGCATGAATGTTTGCAATTTAAATGTTGAAAGAAAGCCTTGCAATTGAATGATAATGTAATTGTGGAAACATCTTTACAAATATGCATAGCTACATATGTGTATGAGATCATGGTGATGCATAATGAAAATGCATATTTGCATATGTTTGCATATGTGTGTGTTTAGGTGTTCGCACTTTGTCAAATTGAGTTTCATGATATGTAAGCGTATCTTGGCAATGTTATTTGAATGATTGAGCTCCCATATCATTACATATGCCTTGGATGCAATGGAAGATTCAAAGTTCCCCAAATGCCATAGCTCGTGACTTATGTCTTTATGGAAACATTTATTTATGCAATGAGCATTTGGATGGTTGACAAGTTATGGAGGTTCTTTTGGAAGAATCTAGTTTATGAGCTCTTAACTTTCACACCTGTGGTAACTTGATACTCTTGTGTTTTTGCAGGTCCAATGATGGTTTTTATACCCTCCCATATCAAGTGGATCATGGTAATACACTAACCACCTTGTGTGCTTGAAATGGAGGTAGTTGAGGTTGAGCTTTCATACCTTTGTATTTAGATAATTGAGATATTCAATTTCATTACAACAAACACTTGTCATATGGTAGAATGTGTTTTTGTTGGTTGTAAATGGAAAGCCAAACACATGTTTGAATGGGTTGTATGATGCATTTTTATGTGAACAAGTTGAAATTGTTGATGCTTGATTCATGAACTTTGATTATGATCTAACCTCTTATTTTATCATGTGTTTCAGGGTTAATATTCAAGGTTGATCATCATGAGTTTATGGTAATATTTATTCATTTATTTACCCATGAAATCTTGGTGGTTTAGCGGTGTTTTCCAACCCCTACTAGCAGGGGTCGACCCATAGGGTCGACCCTTAGGGGAACTGGGCTGGACAGAAGCTGGGTCGACCCATTCCGGCACGGGATTCTCGGGAGCATCCGAAACCCAATGAAAACATTTCTAAACTTTACCAAACTACCCCCCAATGGTTTCTAATATTATTAGGGTGTTTCTAACATGTTTTAGGAGGGTTATATGAGTCTTTTATCCAGTTCTCTATATATATGAATGTGAACTCCGATTTTGGAAGATAAGAACCCTAATGTGCTATCTTTCTATCTTGTAGGGCAAGGAATGGGGGAAAAGGAAGAGGAGCTCTTGCAAGGTGGTTTTTATCTACTTCCATGGAGATTTGGAGCTCGTGGTAGAAGAAGAAAAGAAGCGTCTCGAAGAGAGGAACGCGAGGACGCTGAAATCGCGACCATCCAACAATGAGCCAAGAAGAGCCGGAGTCTTTCTTGAAGGGGGAGCTTCATACATGCTTTATCTTCTTTGATTCAGTCTCTAGAGTTTGTTTGGGGCTCAATGCATCTATTTGTCTTCGCTTCTTAAATTTCTGAAAGTATATATTGTGTGGAGGTTCGGAGAAAGGGTTCTCCGAGTGTTTATGTTGACGCGTGTGCGTCATTTTATGTGGAGCATATCCGCGTGTGTGCTTGGACATATCTTGGGGTGTGTTCCCCGTGTGTGGTTGGGAGTTTACTCCCGTGTGATTGTGTAGGCTTCGCCCTACATGTGTGTGTTGGAGCTTAGCTCCGTGTGTGGGGGGAGATTTATCCCCGGGCTATTTTATACAGCAGTGAAGCCTCATCGGTTTGGTGAGGGGTGGACGTAGGGAGCCCATTGTGGTCCCGAACCACCTTAAAAATCCTCGTGCATTGTGGCTTGCATTGTGATTTATATTGTGGTGGTTTGCTTTATTGTTCATATCTAATTATCCGTTCGAGTGAGTACGGTGAGATTGAGAGAATCAAGTCTATTCCAATTAGTTTAAATTCCTCACTCTTGCTAATCTTGTTAATTCCGCTGCGAGCTAGTTTAAAGTTTTAATTGGACATAATTTTTAGTAGAGGGTTCCATTCACCCCCCCCCTCTAGAACCGTGTTCCTGCACTACGGGACCCAACAGGAAGCTTCAACCTCGAACGGCCAGACACGAGTATCTTTAAGAAGAAGGCTTCTGCTCTCCAGGCTTCCAAGAAGAAGTCAAGCTTCGGAGGAGCGCTCCTTTTATAGGGGCCAAAGGCCCTGTTTCGGAGGGAAATCCTCATGGCTTCTCTGCCATTTTTTTTCTTTTTTCTTCCTGCTGCCGCCGCGCTCTTCCCGTGGCTACTGCAGCCGTTGATTCTCCGGCATAGGATATTTCCCTCGCAGGGGTGCCGCGGTTCTGCCTTCGTTGTTGGTGGACGAGCGCCTTGCCGGAATGGGCTGCGCGCCATTACTTTCTCGGGAGGAGGCTTGCGAGCATTGAATGCTCAGTACGGGGTGAAGGGGCCTTCGTTCGGACTGTCGATCGCTGGGTGGAGGCTGTTGGTCGCCGCTGCGGACTGTCGGTCGCAAGCACCTGCCAACGCGGGGGCTCCGCGTGTGAGAGGGAGAAGGGGGAAAGAAAAAAAGTGAGAAGGGAGACACGGGATGTGAGACAAAGACACAGGTTACTATAGCGTGAACAGTAACTACGAATTACCTCCTATTTCCATTTTTAAATCCCCCCTTTTTCCTCTTGGGCCCTCTCTTTCTTCTATTTGTGCTTATGGTCTTGTGCGCCCTTCTTGATTCTTGTATTGGGCTTAGCCCATTCGAATTTGGCCCATCCCCCCTTCTCTTCTTCTATTCTAATTTTTATATTGGGTCTGGCCCATTTTTTTGGTGTCAACAAGGCTGGCAAATGATTCTTCCTTGAAGCTTTTGATGGTGGGAGATCGATCTCATACAATACAGCCCGATGGAGCTTCGCCTTGGAGATTCACGGCTGATGGAGCTTGTATGCTTGAAAACGGATGAAGATTGTATATACCCAGTTTGGATCACCCCTACAAGAGGAAGAAAATGTGATAATCTCTCAAGAAAACCCTCTTCCTCTCCACCTGCAGCCACCCTTTTCTTGATTTCTGCCTGCTATCGTTCTGCTCCCGCTACTAAGGGTTTTAGGGATTTTCAAGGATCCATATGACACAAATACCTCTTCTAGAACTCTCTAAAATGGCTCTCACATGTCTACCAAAGACTCAAGGACATTAGGGTAAAATAATAGCCCAAAAAGAGACCACACGAGTGTATCACGGTGGCCCACGGGGTTCTAGTGCGAAGGGCGAAAATCGCATCGGTCGACCGGTTCTGGCAGGAGGTCGACCGCCCTTGATCTTTGTTCTATTTTTGCCCTAAACACTGAAACAAAGGTCGACTGATTCAAAAATTCTGGTCAACTGGTCCTAGAATGGGTTCTATCTGGCCCCTGGAATGTGAACAACCGGTCGACCTGTTCTTAATTGGAGGTCGACCGGTCCTGTAGTGGGTTCTGTCTAGCCCCTGGAAGCTGTATAGCGATCGACCGGCTCTATGAGGGTGGTCGACCGGTCCTTGTTCTGATCAAGGCAGACCAGAGCAAGACTAAAACACCATTTTCCACAGCTAAATATTAACATCAAATTGCCATGCATTTATGCAATGTATGATCATCATTCAACCCAATTTCCATCAAGATTTATATGAATTATCTTAAGCATATTACTAGCTTAATTAAAAGACCCATGAAGCATATGCATGAAACACATTCAAAGCTTTAAAAACCCATGAAGAAAGTGCATAATACACAGAAGAGTCGACGTAATACAAAGCAGGTCGACGCATTTGAATGAGCAAAAGGAAATCTCAGAGAATGGATTGCTGGAACATGAATCAGGTCGACGCAACAGTTCTAAACAGAACAAAACCAGGAGGGTGTCGACACCAGGTGTCGACCCCTATAACCAGCTAACCAATAGATCATCCAATTGAAGGATTTGTGACTTTTAAGGACTTACCAATTTTTCCTGAAGAATATACATGGCATTTACTACCTGTTTGAATCATGGATAGCCAGGTACTCGTTCAAGCATTCTTTTGACTTCCAAATGATGTCCATCATGGATTTTAATCCTTCAAAGCAAGATGCTCAAAATATAAGATTCTTTGGTTAAGAAGCATTCTTCAATGGACATTTTCACTAACACATGCACGCACGATTTGTCATCATTAAAAGTCAACTACCAAAATCAACTAGGGGATCCAACAATCTCCCCCTTTTTGATGGTGACAAACTGATTTGTGCGTGAATTCCAAATGACAATCAATTGACAAAATATGTGCATAAACTTTGTGAATGAGTATGGCTGTCCTTGCTCTCTTCTATCTCTCGTTTTGCCTCCTGTTCATATCTTTTATCTGTCTCTTCTTCAATCTACTCTCTCGATCTGTTCTAAAGCTTGTATCCTTCTCAGCTATTACCTCGCTTCATTTCATTATATCTCCATGAGAGGGTTTTACCTCACGATTATGAACCTGGGGGTTCTGCTTCATCTGATCTTAGACTTTGATTGAAGAGCGTATTTGTCATGTCTTATGTCCTGCCGTGTCCTTGTCACATGTGTCTATTGAAAGAAGTGTATGCCCTGCAAGTCAATCACTTATGAAGTGATGGCACAATTCTTATATATTCTCATTCGTATTTATGGCAATTTCTTCATTATGTCTTATTTATTTATACGTATTACCGCTTGATGTAATGAAGTCCTTGAACGCAGGCTATGAAGGTTGAATCATAATGAGATTATGATAGTGAGATCAACCTTCTAGATGCATGTGTTCTAAATGTTCCTGGTCATAGGATATTTGAGATAGGACATCAAAGAATCCGGATAGACCAGTGCACATGATATCCTCTCATATGATGAGGGTGACTGATCTCACAGTCACTGGTGTAGAGACATTAAGATATATGTGCAGGTGCCCATTACCAGAATAGGGTTCACTGAACTGATCTGATCAGGAATCTCTAGATGGTAATTATATCTAACTGTCAACCAAGAGATTCTTCAGTTGCAGTTACACAGTTGGTCTTTTGACATGAGTCACCAAAGATACCTTGCATGAGGACTTCTGTATTTTGATTCCTGGCAAAGGGACTTTATCCATAAGTCCTGGATGCTCAGGTATTCGGATTTAGCGGAATACTTGCGAAGGAAATTGAGTGACAATAGTGGATCATTCACTCTCAGATATAGCATGAGAGAGAATGCCTTATGAATTGTACTCTGTTAAATCCTTGGCCAAGGTAGATAGTTCAATGGAAAAAGGAGTTTTCCATTGGGACTCGGAGTACATTCATCAGGTCATAGATAAGAAGGGTTTGACAGTATGACCATACCCTTAATTATGACCAGGGGCATTGGGTATGAATGAAAGACTATAGTTGTGTGGTAACTGTTGATGGAAAGGTCCCAGAGTGGTTTTATAAACCCCCTTTATCTTCTGGGGTCACGGAGTGTTGCTTGGTGCTTACCGTGGCCTAAAATCCCATCAAAGGAATAATCATGAGATGATTATTTATCATAAGATGATTAATTAATTATTTAAGTCATGAGATGATTAAATAATTAATTCCATGTTAATTAATAATATGGAAAGGCTAAGAAGGAGTTCTTAAGCTTATTGGGCCTAAAATAAGACTGACACTGGGCCTAGAGGGTCACACATATTAGGGTTAATTATGGACGGTGGAAGTATATTCGTAATATTAGACTTATTAGGGTTTTTATGAAAGACCGAGAAGTCTATAAATAATTACGATGGGAAAAACTCTGGGCCAAGCATCCAGGGTTTCCCGGGCCGTCTCCTTCTCTCTCCTCCTTGGGAGGGGTGCCCCCCTCTCTCCTCTCTCTTCTTCCTCTCATCTCTAGTGTAGAGATCAAGGAGATGCCGAGGAGGGGATCGTTCGTGGGGGCGTTATGACAAGGAGATTCCACCGTTCGTGCCCGTGTGGATACCGCTAGAGGCCGCTCACTTGTGCGGCTAATTACAGCTACGAGAGATTGTTTCCACTTCGCTGCGATCTGAGCATCGCAGAGGTAAAATCAAATCACGTAGTTCTTGTTTATCATCAGGAATCACATAAGAGCGATCAACACGGCCGAGTTATTTTTATCTCTAGTTTCCGCTGCATTCTTCGTGATCCTGGCCCAGATCATTATAGTGGTATCAGAGTCAAGTTGATCGCTCGTGATTCCCTCGTTGTTTTGGAATTTTTCTGTATTTTCACAATAAATTTTCTGGGATTATTTCGTGGCTATGGAAAACCCAATGAGATGGGTCTGATGACCATGTAGATGGGGCCGAACAAGAATCGATGATGGCTAGCCTTCTAGGGTTTACCGACGGTTGCCGCAAGGGTCACAGATGGCCGCCACGGTGCCCAGACTACAGGCTGGCGTCCCTGTAATCGCCGGTGGCAGCCCCTGTACGCGACGGGATCGAGGGTTCACAAACCCTATCTGCGCGGCGAATCCGGCGGTGATCGGAACCAGCAGCGCCACCGGCAAGTGGGCTTCGGCCCCATGGTGATAATCAGGCCATAGGATGGCCAGCTAGCGCCCAAGAGGGGTTCAAATGCCATCTGCGAAAGGTTCGCCTGAGATGGAGGGGTTAGCCGCGTTTTTCGCGGTGGTTCCCGAGGTTTTGAGAAACCCTCCCTCACGACCGCCCGCGGTGGCGATCGGCGCCGGCGACCCCACCGGTCGGTCACCGGCGGTCCCACAGTGGCACCAGTGCCGTCCTGTGGCCGACGGTGGCCTGGGGAGGCCGCACTTCGCGGTGGCGGCGGTGGGACCATGTTCGCGAACAAGGGGGGCGGCTTGGCTAGGGCTTCTTCGCGAGGAGAAGACGATGGCGTCGTGAGCCAAGGTCCACCGGCAAGTGATCTGTGCCAAGGGTTGGTCCAACCAGTGTGGCACATTGGCCGTTGGCGCAATGCGCCATCCGAGCCCTATTAAGGGATTTGAATATGATTTAAATCTAATTTTCACCGTTTTTGGTCCATGATGCCATGTTCTGCAGTGGAAAATTTTGGAAATTTCCTATTATAATAATTTCTTATATTTTCATGTGATGTTTAATAGAAGAAATTTATTTTTATAATAGAATTGTTTTATTATTACCATTTTAAATAGAATTGTTCTATTTAAGTAATTATAAAATCCCATAAAATTATGCGACAGTTACAGAATTGATATTCCACCTTGGATGCTAGATTTAATTTGATTAAATCTATTTTTCAAAAATAATCAAAATTCTAATTTTGATTGAAACCCATGTTTTAAGGTCAAAATTATTTTATTTTGAGAAAATAAAATTTTGTTTGAGCAAGCCATGGGTGCGATGATTGGGTGAATATAGACATTGCTTAGATGTGATTGTTGCATTCATGTGATGAATGGTGACTGGTTTATTTATGTTGTTGGATGTATTTTATTGGGGCCTGCGTGCCTCCCTCGTCTCTCTAAATTCTATGTTGTAAATTCTTCCTCCCTCTCGATTATGTACTCGCCATAAGGCATCTTCTTTTATATTAAATGTAAAATTTGACCAGTTGGCACTTGTTTGTACATGTAAATATATTTGAAGATTTTTGCGAAGGTGTGTACGTGAGGACGAGGATGATCCATGAACAGGAGGTGCCATTTGATTGAGCTGCAAGTTGTATGCCGCCAGGATCCATCTAAGTGATGATATGCATGTGATGTGTATGGCCAGTCATGTGATGATATTTAGGGTTAGTGACTGACTATCTGGCTCTAGTCAGGTCACGATAAGCTGTCCATACTCACCCATAGTATGTGTTTATTATTTGCCTATTTTAGATTAGATCTTGAATCTAATTCTATAAGGTATGATAAATATATATATGCGATATATATATAATATACCACTAATTGATGAGACCAAATAAAATTCTTAAATCCCCCCTTCGATCAATATTAGGTTGCAAATGTAAGGCATTAAGAATGACCCACGTGGCCTTCCATTGTTATAGTTTGGGTGAGCTGGCCTTAAGCCTGGGAAGGTTTGTTATGCTACCACAAGGCCGACCCAGTAAGGGGTCAGTGACCTAAACTACGGCATGTTTATGCCATGTGTGGGGTGGAGGACAGGTGTAGCTTTGTTGTGCTACCACAAGGACTGCATCATAAATCCATGCTCACCGTGTAATAATGCGTGTAACCTAACCAGACTTTGTGGTTTGTTGTGCTACCACAAGATCACAAGTGTTCTGGAGGCCGAATATGACTAGAAATTATAAGAGATTACAATTGGCAAGAGTTGCCTACTCATTAAGTATGGGGTGATTTGTTGTGCTACCACAAGACCATTACTGTAATGTTAATGGGATTCTAGTCCCCACTAGGAAATAGGCGGAGTTTTCCGTCTTTACATAATGGGGGTTATGTAAAGTCGTCGAAAATTAGTGGGAGTTCTAAATTATAATAAAAGACCATATTTTAATTGAATGTCTGTAATGTTACATTGTGCACCTCCTTTTGGATTAATAATGTCGAATCAATATTTGTTGTGACATATTAGATGCCAATAACGATTCACTGAATCAAAAATCTGTGACTGGCTCATGAAATTGAGAATAGTTCTCATGACTCGAAAGGGAAATAGTCTATGTTCTTGACGAGCTATTGCCTGAATCTCCTTATGGTTGTTAGTAAGACTAACAATAACAAGAGGGCTTAGCAACTCTTTGAGAAAGATAATGCTAAGTAATTGTAACTCCTGGCTAAGGCTATCAAGAGAGATAGACTATGAGAGACTAAAGCTGGTGCTTCCATTACCATGGGGATGGCTAACGGAAGAAGAACTGCAAGTTGAATCTTGTAGGGAAGGTAAAGTAGAAGCTTGGTGAAGCTTCAGATACTAAAAGGTAGAAGGCACTTAATCAAGATCAAGGGTGTTCTACATATTGAAAGTGGAGCAAGAGTTACTGCTATTTCATTAGAGACTATTGACCTTGAGATGCATTCAGGAGCTATTTAGAATTGATAAATTTTATTATATTTCTTCCTTTATCAAGAACGTTAATTCCAATTCTACTTTAAACCCTCATAGTTTTGATGTTAGTTTTGGAACAATAGTTGTGTAATGTTCTTGAATGGTAAAGAATTTGCCAGTGGGAGTTTATGTAATATCTATTCATTCTAAACACTGGTGCTCCTGAGTTTTGTGTGGTTATGCTTCCAAAAAGAAAGAGGATTGATATAGATCAAGCCTATATTTGGCACTGTGGACTTGGTCATCTTAGTGAAGAAATGTTCACATGTTGTATAAAATGGATGTTCTAATCCATTTGATTGTGAATCATTTACAACGTGTGAAGTATACCTCATGGGTAAGATTACCAATTCTCCATTTAGGAGAAATGGAGATAGAGCCATAGAGTTATTTGAACTCATTCATTCTGATGAATGTGGATTTATTTTCACCCAGGCCAGAGGAGGATTTTCTTACTTCACTACTTTCACTAATAGTTTCTCTGTGCTTAGATATGAGTACTTGATGAAGTACAAATATTAAGTTTTTGAAAAATTTAAGAGTTTAAGAGTGAAGTGGAAAAATAAATTGAAAAGAGTATTAAAGCTCTTCGATCGGATCGAGGAGGAAAATACTCGGGTGCATACATCACACTATACCTTAGGGATAATGGTGTATTATCCTAGTGGACACTTCCTTGTTCTCACCTCAATTATGGGGTGTAGAAGGTCTGTAATAAGCTTTGCCGAATTACCCTTGACTCTCTGGGGAGTCATCCCCTAAAGGCCACTGTTTATATGTTGAATGAGGTTCTATTTAAATCAATGTCTTCCATACCATATGAGATATGGATAGGGAGAATGATTAACCTTAAGCGTGTTAAGGTTTTAGGCTGTCCCACTAAACATGTGTTATTAAGAACACTCCATGTAGCCCACCATCATAATTATAGACCTATGACTGATCCTTATTTCAAACGAGTTTGTTGTGCTACCACAAGACTCATTTGACTTAAGGGTTAGTCTAAGTCTATGGCATAATGATGCCTTTAAGAGAGTTAGATAAATATTGTACCTTTGTTGTGCTACTACAAGGGCTATAACACTAATCTATGCTTTCTGTGTATTGATGGACCAACTTGACTAAGTCACTTTGATTTGTTGTGCTACCACAAGGTCATGGTGATTTAGGAGATAAATTGGTTCGGATATTGCAAATGTTGCAAGTATCAAGAGTTGGTGGGAACAGTGGGAGCATAGTAGATCTAGAAAGGAGTTCTAGAACTACAATGCATAATGTCAACTAAGGAACCTATTCGAGTTGACACACAAGCTGTTCATAGGTCTGGCCGAGTACCTATAGAACTAAGAAGATATGTTGGACATATCTCTGGTTTGAATAATAAGGTACTATATAAATGAGGACAGTGATCCCCTGACCTATGAGAAGACAATAAGTGTTATTGACTCCAGGAAAATGGCAAGAAGGCCATAAAATCAAATATGGATTCCATGTACTCCATCAAAGTTATGAACTTGGTAAATCCATCCGAAGGTATTGTACCCATCGGATGCAAGTGGATTTTTGAGAAGAAAATTGGAGAAGATGGATAGGTTGATACCTGTATGGTAAGCTTGGTGGTGAAAGAAGTATCGTCAAAGCCAAGATGTTGACTATGATGAAATATTCTGGCCAGTTGCCATGTTTAAATCCATTAAGATTTTACTTGCCATTGATGCATACCATGGTTATAAGATTTGGCATATGGACGTGAAATGATGTTCCTCATAAGTAATCTAAATGAGGAAGTGTATATATTACAACCAGAGAGGTTCCACCTGCATTGAATACCCAAATATGGTATGCTGGGTTCAAAGGTTCATTCATGGACTAAAGAAATGCTTCCCGCGGCTAAAACATGAGGTTTGATAAGGTGATCAAATCTTATGGCTTCATTAAGAATGAAGGAGAGTCTTGTGTGTTCAAGAGGATAAGTGGGAGTATAGTTACAATTTTGATTCTGTGTGTAGATAACAAACTACTCATTGGGAATGAAGTAGTTAAGTTATCTTAGGTTAAGTTGCGTTGTCTAAGTACTTCTCCATGAAATACTTGGGAGAAGCATCCTTTACACTGGTAACTTGGGTCTATGTAGATAGATCAAGGAAGGATGCTTAACTTAACTTTGTTATCGTACATAGGTGGTATTGTCAAAGGATTTGACAAGGAATGATACCTAGATAAGTCTCATGTTGATGAGATGTGAATTTTACCTCTCTAAGAAGATGTTTTCTAACTCTTCTGTGTAGAGGTAACACATGAACAATATTCTTTTTTTTTAATGAAACCAACCAACAGTTAATACACCGGTCGAATGCACCCCACCCTCAAAGAGGGGGAATGGACTCATTCCTCCAGGTATTAGCTGAGGTTTTTTGTTTTATTAATGATTAGGCAGATTACAGCAGCAGGGGGCTGACCCCAATATCCTAGAGGACAACTAAGTCCCTCTAAGTAAAGAAAAACCAAAAGGATTACAGCAGATGAGGAAAAGGTCAAAGCCCCGAGACCACAGGAACTTTCCTGTTTAACAAAATACAATGGAGATCAAGGTGAAGAAGATCAAAATACTCTAATGCCGGGGATCCCTGCTGCATCCATCCTCAGTTCACCCTTTGTCAGCCTTGGCAAATCCCTTGCAGAGGTAAAAATTTTATTACTTGGTATGCTGCATGCAAAAGAAGCTAAGGAATCGGCTACCCGATTGCCTTCACGAAAAATGTGCTGTATACCGCAACCATAGTCTTGGACAAGAGAAAGGATTTGCCTCCACCATGGAAGTATCATCCAACTAGGGGAAATACCTTGAATGAGAGCATCAACAAGGATTTTGCAATCTGAGTTTATCGCTGCCAACCCAAGACCAATCCGCTTAGCCAGCATGAGTCCATCATATAGAGCGCGGGCTTCTGCTAGCAGACTATAGCCAATGCCATAGTAGAAAGCAAATCCAATAATCCATTTGCCATTCTGGTTTCTGATGCAGCCACCACCACCGCACTGACCTGGATTTCCTTTGGAGGCTCCATCTACATGAAGAGTGAAATTCCAAGGAGCTAATCTACAGAAAACTAGAATGGGCTGCTTTAGTTCCACCCGAGGAAAAAGCTGAAACTGAGCCAAGCTACTACGCTGAGCTGGGGATATAGGCTTATCAAACTTTATCTTCTCCAGAGAATGAGCAATTAAGGATAGAATATTCCTTTTTATTGAATCTGATCTAATTGACATGCCTTCATACCTAGAGGCACACCTGTGCTTCCAAATCTCCCATAACATCAAGATGACTGCATATGTACCAATAAAGCTAAAAGCTGAATTGAGATTGGAAGAATTTAAGAGATTCCAGCACCTCATAGTAATTTGATCATTAAGAGCTACCTCATTATTAAGGAGGGGCAGCACCCAGGCCCAGAGATCTGATGCTAACTCACTTGAAATGAAGAGGTGGTTAAGGTCTTCCTGACTAAAAGAGCTGCAACAGTTACATTTTGACACCATTGGAACACCACAGTCTACCACTCTACTATCAACAGGAATTGCCCGGTGAATTAACTTCCAAACAAAGAGGGTGGCTCTAGGATAAAAGACTGGGTGCCAGAGCTTAGCCCATGCTGGTCTGGATTGGCCTTTAGTGCGAACAATATTATAGACTGATTTCACAGAGAAAGAGCCTTTTGATGTACCTGTCCATACACAGTAATCTTTCATGTTGCTAAAATTAGTTCTTGGAATATGGAAATCATTCCTTATAAAGTCCTTAGCAGCATGCTGATTTACATTTAAAACTTCACTAACTGATGCCAAAGGAATACCTGATAACCCACTGCTACCACCAGTAATAGAAGTACTAATTGCAGAGCCATAACCTATCCAATTGTCCCTCAGAAAATCTGCATTTGTCCCATCTCCAATAATCCAACTGCTGTTGGAGAAAATAATCTCTTTAGCTTTCATGAAAACAGCCTGAGGCATGCCTGCTGGAAATGCCTTATTACAGTCAGCAAAATGTACTTTGATGAATCTGCACCTGGCATATAAAGACCAAAGAGAAGTGCCATGAAGAATATTCCACAAAGATTTAGTTGCCATGGCTATTTGAATCCATTGCAAATCACGAACTCCCAGTCCTCCTTCTTGCTTAGGTTTTTGAATAATTGACCAGGCAATCCAGTGCCTTTTTTTGGTATCCTTACCTCCCTGCCAAAAGAAATTAGCACAAAGCTTATTAATGAAGTTTGTGACCTTTTTTGGAATAATGCAAACTGAAGCCAAATAGACTGGCAGACTGTATAGGACAGAGTTAATTAGGATCACTCTGCCAGCTTGAGAAAGAAGCTTTGATTGCCAGCCCTCCAATTTCTGTTGAACTTTGTCAATGAGGAATGAGAAGTCTGAGCAAAGGTATCTACCCTTCTTGACTGGAACCCCAAGATATATAATACTAGAAGAATGAAATTTATATCCAGTGATATCTCGAATAGTCTGCGTTAAGGAAATTGGAGCTTTGTCAGCAAGAATAAAGCTGCTTTTTGAAGCATTTACTTTCTGACCTGAGCAGGCTTCATAGCTTTTGATTAATTTTAGGAACAGCTCAACATTCTGCTTGCTGGCATTTAAGAAGACCAGCATATCATCCGCATAAAGGAGATGGGAGACCTGCATGGACTGTTTAGGGCCTTTATAACCTTTTAATTTCCCAGATTGGAATAGGATAGAGAGGCCTCTACTAAGTACCTCCGAAGCTATGACAAACAGATATGGGGCTATTGGATCCCCCTGCCTGATTCCCCTGCTGGATTTGAGAAAACCAGAGATAACAGTTGTATAATAGCATACCAATGTAAGAGGTAAATTTGGTGCTGAAACCAAATTTCCTAAGGACAGCCAATATAAAATCCCATTCCATCCTGTCGTATGCTTTGGCCATATCTATCTTAAAGATAGCATTATGCCCTCTTACCTTCTTATTTATGTCCACCATAAGTTGACGAGCTAAGGCCACATTATCAAGAATGAATCTACCCTTCACAAAAGCCCCCTGTTCAATGGAAATCAAACTGGGAAGCAAAGGAGCCAACCTGTCAGCCAGAATTTTTGAGACAATTTTATATGAAAAGTTGCACAAGCTTATCGGTCTAAAGTCATTAAATGACCGGGGCTCCTGAACTTTAGGGACAAGAGTTATTAAAGAGGATGTAATACCCCTGGGAAGGGGAAACCCTTTAAAGAAGGCTTGGACAGCTTCAATGACATCTGAACCAATAATGTCCCATATGGCTGTATAAAACCCACCTGAGAACCCATCAGGGCCTGGGGAACTAGAGCCCTTTAGACACCAAACAGCTTCTCGGATCTCCTGAGCTTCAGGGATAGCACACAACTTAGAATTTTGAGAATCATCAATAATCTGAGGGATGCAATCTAGCATAGTAGGCTCCACAAAGTGTTCCTCTGAGGAGAAAAGGATTTGATAATAAGATTCTGCATGAGTCTTGAGAGAATTTTGATCTTCACACCAATCTTCAGTAATATTCACTTTCAATCTCTTAATATAATTCCTCCTTCTGTTTTGTTGAGCAACAGCATGGTAATAGGAAGTATTCCTGTCTCCATTATCAATCCATTCCACCTTAGATTTCTGATTCCAGAACAATTCTTCTCTGAATAGAATTTGAAGAAGACTGGCATTAGTAGCATTAAGACTTTCTTTATTCTGAGGAGAGGGATCAGAGTCATAGACAGACTGTTTTAGTTCAACCTCAGCTTCTGACCGACTTTTACATTCAAAAATATTACCAAATACTTCTTTATTCCATATACCAAGAGCTTTCTTAACAGCCTTCAACTTTACCCAAAGTCTAATCATAGCATTGGGATGAGAGGAATGGGGTTGTTGCCAGACCTCAGAAATTAGCTGAGTGAAAGATGGATGAGTACTCCACATTTTCTGGAAAATAAAGCGACCAGGGCTTGACAAAGCTTCCTCAACTGACAGAAGAAGTGGAGAATGGTCCGATGGACCTCTTAACAAATGTTTCACTTGAAGTTGGGATATAGCAGACTGGCAATGGCTATTAACAAGAACTCTGTCCAATCTGGCCCGAATGTTTGCCAGACCTGATCTATTGTTAGTCCATGTCGTAGAAGGCCCAGAGAAACCAATATCGAACAAGCCAGCAGAACAAATAAAGGCATTGAAATCTGTCATCGGGGCCAAAGCAGGGAGAGCACCTCCAATTTTCTCAGAGGGCCTTAAAACACAGTTAAAGTCTCCCCCTACTAACCAAGGGATGGAAACGTTATCAGCAAAAGAAACAAGGTCACTGAATAGAGTCTGCCTTAAGTGGGGATCATTAGATGCATATACAAAGGAAAGGTATATACAAAATGAGTTAGCTACTTTGAGACCTAGAGTAATGTGTTGGGGCGAGGACTCAATGACCTCCAGATTAAGGCTTTCATGCCAGAAAATCCAAATCTTCGAATCATCAAGATTATTACCAACATACCTTTCAAGCTTGAGAAATCTACCTAGCAAGGAGGCTTTATTGAATTTTAACTTTGGTTCACTAATGGCCACCAATTGAACCTTATTTGAATTCTGAATATGTTTGAGATGTCTGTGGGAGCCAGCATTACCAACCCCCCGTATATTCCAAATCAGAGTGTGCTTAATCAGGGAGGAATCCATTTAATTTCTTCCAATGATCTGATTCTAGACCTGGTGATCCTCCCACCATTCCTTTGCTGGATGCCTAACCCGCCTTCCTTGTCTTCTGCTACCATTTGCATCAATTCATTGTCCTGTTTAGCATTCATAGCAATTTCCACACAAGTCGACTGAATACCTTGTAACCCCGCGCTCAGTAGCACCGAGGAACTGGGAGCAATTCCTTCCCGATAGGAGGCTCCATCCACTGGAATAGGTACACCATTAGCAGAGACTTCAACATCCAGGGGAGCCTTGATTACTGCCTCTTGGCCATGTACTTCTGAATTGTCATCATTTCTGCAGAGGGAAGAAGAATCTTCTTTTGTCTGAATAGAAGAATTAAAATGTTGCTGCTCTAGAACTTCCGATGTATGTTACAAAACCTCATAATTATTTTCCAAAGGAACATTTCGACAAGCAGCCTGGGGGTCATGTAGACGAGGACGGAAAACCTGACTCGTTTTCCTTACCTCAGGTTCCATTCGCTGTTGAGTTCTAGCCATCCTACCCTTCTTTTTCTTACAGCTTTTCTCCGAGTGACCAAGCTTGTGGCAGTAAGAACAAAGAATAGGGACCCGATTATAATTGACAGCCTGCCAATAGCCCGAGCCATCAAAATCAATCCAAATACGTTCTCTGCGTGGAGAGGAGAGATTCATCTCAACGCAGACCAACGCCTCCGAAGTATCCGACATAGCCAGAGTTCTATCATGTATACGAAGGACTACTCCAAAATTTCCTGCAATCGAACGCAAGCAATCCTCATGATATAAATTGGCATAAAGGCCAGGAAAACCAATCCAGACTGGGACTGTGGGAGGATCCGATTCAAAATTGAAATCCGGAGTCCATCGAAAGAATCGAAATAGAAATCCCTTTATATACAGATGTTTGAGTATCAGAAGCTTCATAAAATCAGCTTCGCAATCAAAGCGAAACAGTATATGGCGTGGAGTGAGCTTGCTAATGATAAAATCCGCAGAGAATGCTAATCGCTGCATCAAGAAGCTTTTGATCTCAGAGAAGACTGGACGACCGTATGCACATTTTGCAACCACAGAGAATGAAAGCATCTGCAAAGAAGCTTGGATTTCAGCCTTTGAAAAGAAAACCGCAGGTTCACCGAGGTCTGTAAACGTTGGATCCTTCAGCGGAATAGGGATCTTCGGCTAGACTTTAGACCTCATAAGAGCCTGTGCAAAGGTTCGCCGATGAGTCTCTTGTACAGAGGAAGAAGCTTCCCCCGATCGCATCTGTGGAAGAACAGTCTCTTGTACGAGATCTGATTTATCGGTGCTCTAAGTGTTATGAGCATGTATCAGACAGATCCAGGTGAGTAGCATTGGAGTGCTGTGAAATGTATTCTTAAATTCTTGAGAAGAATTAAGGATATGTTCTTGGTGAGTGGAGAAGGTGATTCGACGGTTAGTTGGAAGAGTTACAAATAGACATCAAATAATGATTCGACATTATGTAGATGAAATAGTTCATCATTGTAGACACGCCAAAATTGACGTTACTGTGAGTACATCTCATATTACCTTGTAATGTCCCAATTTGACCCTCGAATTACCTTTGTTTGAGTGGTTTTTTCTCACTTTTCTTGGATTTCTCCCTTTTTTCACCTTTTTCTTATTTTTTCCTATTTTCCTGGATTTTTCTGGATTTTCTGGATATTTTTCTTTATTTTTTAAGAATTTTTTCGAATTAACGACTTGGAGAGGGGCGTCATTTCTTTTTAAGAAAATTAAAAGAAAATAAAAGAAAATTAACGACTATAGTGAGGGGCGTCCATTTCTCTCAAATTCCCATTTTTCTAGAATTTTCTGAAGGTTTTTCGAATTTTTTGGAATTAACGACCTATCATAGGACGTTGCCTTTATTTTAAATAAAATTAAAATTAAAGAATTGGAATTAACGACATGTGCACAGGGCGTCACTTTTCAAATTGAATATTTTAATATTATTTTCAACCCCTTTAGAGGTGATTTGGTGGCCTTCCGGGTGTCAGAAAAATACGCAAAAATAGTCGTTGGAATCAGCGCAGTGTAATGCACCTCCACCTAAAAAATGAGAAAATAATATTGAGAAATAAAAATGGCCCTGTTTTGAATATTTTTAATTAACGCCTCACATTCAGACGTCTTTCACAAGTAAAGGAATTAACGCCTTGGTCTTAGGCGTGTTTTTAAATAAAGCCCTCTGGTAGGTCGTCAATTCTTGAATTGACGCCCTTGTCCAGGTCGTGTTTTTCCCTTTGTGTTCTAAACGAACGCAGCCCTTTCCCAGAGAGTCCCTACTTCGTTTGGTCACCCTTGCCCGTTCTTATCTTTCCCATATTGGACTCTTGCCGTTCTTATCCTTTCTAATCTTCGGTTTCTTCCCAATTTATAGAGCTACTGCAGCTCGATTTCCCCCCCCCCTTTTTCTTTTTCTTCCGAGGCTTCCGGATCTTCTTCTTCTTCTTCTTCTTCTTCTTCTTCTTCTTTTTCTTCTGAATTTTCACGCAGGTGCTGCTGTTGCTGCTTCCTGGCTGGAAGGAGAAGTTCCTGTGCGTTCACTGCTGCCATCTTCTCTGGAGTCTTCTCCCCATCGAGTATCAAAGCCAAGAAGCCAACAAGCAGATTTTCTCTATCTCCCTTCTATTCTCTTTTATTTTGTTGCTTAGTTCACATACGCATGCATATACGTTTATTCACTGCCCAATTCTTTTACTCAACCACGTTGAGAATCCCTTTAGTGCAGCACTTGCACTTGTTTCTACATATTTTGCATACATTCATCATATATATTCCTACCCTTTTGCATAGGGGTTTAAGGGCAACCACCCTTAAGGTGTGTTCTTGCACATACTTTCATGCTCATATTTTTATTAAGAATTTGATGCTACACTCACCATATTTCTAATCCAATCAATCTTTTGGTGTTTGTTGATTTTGCAAGGGGTAATCAATAGGAAGAACTCTCTTCATCGGCCGGCCGATCGGAAGAGAAAGGAGCACTCACATCACCCGCGTTTCAAGGTATTTTTCGCGATCCCTCCTCCATTTATTTTTGTTATATCCTTTGAGGCCCTCGCGTCTCTGGCGATCACATCTCCATATTGCACCTCGTGCATGCTTATTGCTTATTTATTCATTCATTATTTATTCATTCATTCCTAAGTGGATTTCTAATTAGGATCTACAAATTGGCGATCACGGTGGGACCCCTTTCGTTTTTCTTTTGATTACCCTTTCCCTTGGGCACCCACGTGTGCCATCTCCCTTTTTGCACCCACGGTGCGCCTCCTTTTGTGCCCCACGGGCACCCTCCACCGTGCATTGCACTCTCCCCATGTGATCTGTCAGTTTGATAGGTTTTTTTTTTAGAATTTCCACTTGTCCAAATTTTTTTGATGAGCATGCTAATATCTTAATTCATATATTTGTTGATTGCCTGTGACTGTGAGTGTTTGATACTGCTGGTCGTGGAGTCTTTCTGGGAATTCACGCCCCTGTCAGAGGCGCGTTTTATTTTAACGCCCTAACCCAGGGCGTCTTATGCCTATTTAACGCCTTCTGATAGGGCGCCTTCCATCATATCTGCTGCTTATGTGAATTCACGCCCTTCCCCAGGGCTTCTTTTTGTTTCTTAGCGCCTCACATCAAGGCGTGGTTTTAGATTTGACGCCCTCACCCAGGGGCGTCCTTTTATATATAGCGCCTCACTCCAAGGCGCGTTTTTCACTGCTTCTGGGCCTTCACAGTGATTCACGACAGCCACGCTCTCATCCTTGGTAGCGCCCCCTGCCAGGGCGTTTCTTTCCTGTGGGTTTACAGAACCCTCCCGTGGGTGGCTTTTTCATGCTGATTCATGCTTATATTCATTGATTGATTCTATTGCTGTGGTTGGCTCGCTTACCCTGCATTCATTCATTTGCATTGGTTTGGGAGACCTCCTCTCTCTACATTAGGATTCCACACACCCTCTTGGTGAAGGAAGGACCCTCCATTGAGCACTCCGTCTCTTTGGATTGGAAATTCCTAAACCAAGCCTCCATAAGTCCCCGCACCCGTGGATTCCCTCACGGACGCCGGGCAGGTTGTACCCTTTGAAGTCCCGGGTTTAGTTGGCCATACACGGTGAGAGAGTGTTCCTAGTTGGCATTGAAGTGAACTCATATTGAAACTAGGTTCCTCCCTTGTGTGAATCATAATTTTGTTAAAAATCCTTAATTCACCAAGATTCAAACATAATAAGTCAAAGGTAACCATCCCAACTTGTTTGCTATTTCTGTGAACTGTTTTGATTGCACATTGAATTATTTGGATTACCTTGATAAGAAAGTCAACATGTTCAACTCAATTAATGCTCATGAGGGTGATCAACCTGGCACATCTTATTCCCCTCAATTTCAACATGTTCATCATTCTCACCATAATTCTTTCAAAGGACCACGTCCTCATTCTTACAGTGTTGCCCGACCCGTGGGCAATATCCAATCCCATGGTCCTTCAATCCAATCGCGAGCCACTACTCCTACGGGACCGTCTCGTCCCAATGATGAGAAGGTTTCTCAAATCATTCATGCATTAGATCATCTCACCCCTCAACAAATCCAAGCCCTTAAGGCCGCTGTTGAGGGTGCATCTCATTCATCTCATCCTCCTTCCAATCCTACTCGGGTGGCCCATCACCCACTTCCCTCCTCTATTCATACTCCTACTCGGGTAGTCCATAACCCATCTCCTCCTATTCACTCTTCTCCTCGGGTGATCCAACACCCGCCTCCTTCTATTCCTCCTCCACCACGGCCCCAAGGCCCATTTATTTCTTGCAATTCGGCCCATCCAGGTTCCTCTACGGGTCGGCCCATTAATCCCCCTCCACGGCCTTCTTATGCGGCCCCTCCTTCAAGGCCCTGTCAACCTATGTTGCTCAGGTCACACCCCTCCAGCAAGCTCTTATCGACAAAGTCGCTTCTTTGGAGGAACAATTAAAGAGGGTTACGAGCCCACGGCCCGCTCCTCCTGCTCCAGTCAATCCTCTCCACGCTGCTCTGGATGATATTACAAGGATGGAGAAAGAATGGAAGGACAGGAGAGACGATTATGGCATCGACAATTCAAGCAAGCAAGAGCCGGCGATTGAAGAATTCGAGGCAACATACGATGAAGCTTTGCAGGCACCCCTTCCGAGTTTCCTTCGTTTCCCTCTCCCCCCACTATCATTTGATGAACCCCCTGCTCAGGACGAAGCCACCGTCCCTAATCCAACCCCTATTTCCGAGACCTCTTGGTGTTACGACGATGGGTCGATACTCCAATCACCCGCGCCGGCGCATCTTGAGTCTCCTCCCACTCCTAACACCGCTCGCCCCGTTCGGCGTTTTCTCCGCACCAAACCTCCACCAATTACACCTCCACCGGTTATGCCAGCCTCCACACCATCGGCCTCCACCGAGCCTAACGTCGAACTTTCCCTAATTCAACCCTCCATTACACCTTTAACACCAAACCCAACTACCCCTACTCCACCACTTAACCTATTACCCGTGGCTAATCCTGAGCAGGATCAACCCTTTTTTGCACTCGAGCCAACCCAAACTGCTTCCGAGCAAAGGGAGAAGCTCGACGTGTTTGAACCTCCGCCTCCACTTATCCTTTCTCCAACGCCTTCCACTACACCCCCACCATCCACGAAGCCTCCCACCTCCGCTTCACCTCCCTTTACTACTCGGAAGGGGAGCGCTGCTACAAATACTTGTGCCGAGGATGATCAAGAGCCGCGAAAGAAGAATTTGGCCACTGCCGTGCAGTTCAAGATGCAAGAGTTCATTTGCCGGATGCCAATCCGGGTTATTGTGCCAAGCACAGCTGAAAAGACCAAGTCGCGCCATTGCTCAGAGAATGTCAAGCATTGATGCAGCTAAGGGCCGGGCAGGGCACCCCTTGTTCCAACTTTCAAATCCTGAATTCATTCTTCCATACAAGGGGCGAATGCCCATTTTTGTCAACATTCTTTATATGCCGCAATCAATGGGCATGGCAATGCTTCCTGTCCCAACTTCCCAACTCCCTCACATCATTACTCTCCACTCTTCAAGAGGGTTGTCATTTATTATTGAAGCTTCTTCTTTGGGCCGATTGGCTATACACTTTCACTGCCGTGGAGGGGCAGTTATCTTGGTGCTAAGGGGCCTTCCACTCTTTTATCCACCTTCCATTCAACTCCACCCATATTCTCCTCTGTCACCGATTCTTCATGGGCCACTCCAGGGGTAAGGAGGAGGATCTCATCCTCTCGCCCTTCACATTCTTCATGTTCTTTGCATCTCATTGCATTCACGCATTCACTGCATTCATCGCATCCATCCTATTGCATACGTTTGCACATCCAGCTTCCCGGGTTTCCAAACCCGTATCTTCCCCGCCTTCCGGCACCTCCGGATATCACGCATTTTCCACCCTATTCATCTTCATCCTCATTGCTCGGACATTGTCCCCTTTCCAATCTCTTCTCAGGGCATCGCGCCCCTTTCCAACTCCTGCACCCGGACCCTCCAGATTTCTCCTTTATCCTGCTAGGGCATCGCGCCCTTTTTCATCTCATTCTCCCAGAATTTCCGGCCTTCCTTCTTGGGCATCGCGTCCCCTTTCCTGCTATTTCCCTGGAACCTCCAGGCGTTTTATCTCTCCTTTTAGGGCATCGCGCCCCTTTCCGTCTTCTTCCTCCGGAACCTCCGGATCCTGCTCTTTGGGCATCGCGCCCCTACACACCCTCAAGTCCGGATCTTATGGGTTTCTTACTGATTCTCCCTGGGCATCGCGTCCCTCGGTATCTGCTTCCTCCGGAACCTCCGGATCTTTCACCCCTCTCTTTATCCCTTGGGCATCGCGCCCCTTTCCGTCTTCTTCCTCCGGAACCTCTGGATCTTTCTCTTCTCCTTGGACATCGCGTCCCTTTCCACCTCATTCATCCGGAGCCTCTGGATCCTCTATTTCTCTTTCCATGCCCAGGGCATCGCGTCCCTCGGTATCTGCTTCCTCCGGAACCTCCGGATCTTTCACCCCTCTCTTTATCCCTCGGGCATCGCGCCCCTTTTCATCTTCTTCCTCCGAAACCTCCGGATTCTACATCTTATTCTTTCTATCTTCTTTCAGGGCATCCCGACCCTTTCTATCTTCTCCCACCGGAACCACCGGACCCTCCATCTTTCTTCCGATTCATCTTTCTGCTCTTCAGGGCATCACATCCTTCATTTTCTTCCTCCTCTTCCATCATCTTTTTCCCTATTTCTTCCCAGGGCATCGCGTCCCTCGATATCTTATCCTCCAGAGCCTCGGATTCCTTCCTATCATGATTCTCCTCCACAACCTCCGGACCCTCCGGATCCGCCTCTTTCCATCTATCAATTTCTTTTTCTAATTCCTCCTAATCATGGGTCTGACCCAGCTTCTTCCACATCCACTGCCTTGGGCATCTGCCCTTTCTCCACTGCTTTCGAGGCTTTAGTCCTCACTCCTCCTTCTAATTCTCCGCTTCTTCTGTAGACCTTTCATGTGATCAGGGTCTCCGCGCCTTAGTGAGGGAGTTCTAGCCCTCGCCTCTCTTCCTTTTTCTCCTTATTCGTCTGAGTCTGGTCTTGGCACCACTCCTTCTTGTTAAGCCACTTTCAGTCCTTTGCTTCCAATCCTTTTGACTGCCAAAGAGGACTATCCCACGATGATCAACCTCGCCTCTGACAGCTGCTTCTACAAAGGTTGCAAGGTAACATATTGGCGTAAGTACGCATTTTTATGATATCATTATCTCATTGCTTCACGCATGATTTTCAAAATAAGTGCTTCTTAACAAAATCAAAAGTGGTGTTTTAAACCTTTATCTTATTAATCATTCTCAAAAGAGTCTTTAGGCTTGCTTTTGCAGCACTTTGGTTAATAAGAACCCGCGCTGGGAATTCGACGTTCTCTCCCGCTTGTTAAGAGTAACCCTTCAGCTGGGCATTCCACACACTTCACGGCGTCCTTAGCCGGCTCCTTTGGTTAAACACCGTCCTACTTTGGCCATGCCATGAGAATTCTGAAAGTCTTTTCTCTTCTTTACTCGGCCGAGTGCAGGGGCAAGAGGTTGACGGATGAGATGACCAACCTAGGTAATCCCCAATACGAGAGGAGTCTCAAATAGGGGCAGTCTTGACCCAAAATCAATATGAGTTTTCATATGAGTTTCATGATATACATCTCGCCAAAAGGGCTATTATGAAAATCAAGTCAAAATTTCGATAAATGCAAAAGTATGAATTATGGCATGTCAAGAGTGGCAAAGTCCCCGCAGGGAAAACCCTGGTCGTATGCATGTCAAGGGTCTAAAAATCAAAGGCACAAAGCCCCGGCACAACAGACTACCTCTTTGAGGGAAATACCTTGGAAGGAATTCAAGTCCCGACATCTCCCATCCTGCATAAAGCTTATCCTCAATTATTCTTCTCTTCTCCCTCTAAGACCGAATGTTTCTCAGGGTATGGCCTTGGTAGGAGCACCGTTAATCAAGGGCAGTCAGTATAGGACGCCACCTTCAATGCACGCTCGGCTTTGGGTAATTTTAGCAAAAGGGGAAGGAACAAGGACCCCTAGCCAGTGGTTCAAAAACACCCTTTGATGCTGCATTAACAATGTCTAAACAAAATAAAAATCAAAAGAAGAAAAAAAAAAAAAAACTTGAATATTTCCTGAGCAAAATCAAACAAAAAATCAGATATTTCTCCAAGATTCATAAAAATCAAATATCTTTCAAAATCCACATAAAAATTTGAATATCTTTTTCAAAAACTCATAAAAATTTGCATATTTCAAAAAAAAATCCAAAAATTGCATTGTATTGTCTGATGGTGTTTTGCAGGAACAACTTTGCAAGGACCAGGAGCACGGGATGAGTCCTCTCTCCACTTATTGCTATCAATCTATTGATTCTTCCCGATATTCTCATAACATGCCACCCTGGGCATTTTGATTATCATTTCCTCATATCTCCTGATTATCGTTCATCTCCAGATCTTTTTAATCAACTCCTGCTGATTTCCTTGATCACTTTGCCAATGGGCATTATCAATTCCTTGATCACTTTGACAATGGGCATTATCATTCCCTAATCACTCTGCCGCTGGGCATTATCAGATCTTGATCATTCAACTCCAAATCTTGATTAGCCAAGATTATCATCCTCATGACAAAATAACAAATAATGATGCTTTGCAATGCCATGATTTAACTCGTGCTATTCATGCCATATACATGTTCTTGATGCTGTGCTTGCTATGCTTAAATGCCTTATTCATTGCTTGTTATCTTTTATATCTTGGCTGATGAATCTTTGAGCGCAGGAAGAAGCTCTTGGTCCCACCGACTGGGCATCATCATCCAAGCCCCACGGTGCTTGTACCTCATTTCTCAGTTCCCCCATGCTCATTGCTATCACCATCCCCCCTGTATGCATTCTACTATATGTTACATACGCTATTAGATTATATCAAGGACCTTATGACTTTGGTAAATCTGGGATTTGAGTTCCCCTTCATCAAAAACAATGATGATTCCAGAGGAGTCTTAGTCATACGGATAGGCCGTTGAGCCGTCCAAGACTGGGGACGATGGTTCCCTTTTGCGAGTTGGTGCGTGGATAAACGGGCTTCGGCTTAGTATCAGCTCGCGAAATCAGTTTCTTGACCCAATCTTGGCAGTTTAACAATATTATCCTTGATTATCTTATATTTTCATTTGTTTTTATTTTCCTTTTAAACCCAGCATGCATTCATATAGGACTTTGAATTAACTTTGAAAAATCACTCTGATAAGCTGATTTGGAGAGTCAAATTGATCTTAATCTTTCCAGATATGAGATATTCATTGCTGAATGGAATCCTCAATTCGTTTTATCGCTATTTTGGGTCATTTTCTCGAAAGCTCCTTGTTTGGATTTCTATCATCTTATTTTAATCCTTTTCCCTTGATCCACCTTGGCTGCAGCACGTCCACATTGGCTGGTAACCGCTCCCCAATGGTGAAACCTACAGGTTTGTGACCTGGGGTACTTCCACCGCGCTGGAAGTTGATCATGCTCCTTCGTGCCCGCGTGCACACTCCCTCTTTTATTCAAACATCGTTGATTTCATTGAATTTCCCGGGATTGCTTCATCTCGAGCTTTTGATTTAATTCTCATCAAGTGATGTTGATTGCGTGTCTCATCACACCTTGGCATCTACTTTTCAGTTTGCTCTGCTCCCTTGCAAAGCAGACGCCAAGGCGGGGCATCTGTAGACACGCCAAAATTGACGTTACTGTGAGTACATCTCATATTACCTTGTAATGTCCCAATTTGACCCTCGAATTACCTTTGTTTGAGTGGTTTTTTCTCACTTTTCTTGGATTTCTCCCTTTTTTCACCCTTTTCTTATTTTTTCCTATTTTCCTGGATTTTTCTGGATTTTCTGGGTATTTTTCTCTATTTTTTAAGAATTTTTTCGAATTAACGACTTGGAGAGGGGCGTCATTTCTTTTTAAGAAAATTAAAAGAAAATAAAAGAAAATTAACGACTATAGTGAGGGGCGTCCATTTCTCTCAAATTCCCATTTTTCTAGAATTTTCTGAAGGTTTTTCTGAATTTTTTGGAATTAACGACCTATCATAGGACGTTGCCTTTATTTTAAATAAAATTAAAATTAAAGAATTGGAATTAACGACATGTGCACAGGGCGTCACTTTTCAATTGATTATTTTAATATTATTTTCAACCCCCTTTGAGAGGTGATTTGGTGGCCTTCCGGGTGTCAGAAAAATACGCAAAAATAGTCGTTGGAATCAGCGCAGTGTAATGCACCTCCACCTAAAAAATGGAAAATAATATTGAGAAATAAAAAATGGCCCTGTTTTGAATATTTTTAATTAACGCCTCACATTCAGACGTCTTTCACAAGTAAAGGAATTAACGCCTTGGTCTTAGGCATGTTTTTAAATAAAGCCCTCTGGTAGGTCGTCAATTCTTGAATTGACGCCCTTGTCCAGGTCGTGTTTTTCCCTTTGTGTTCTAAACGAACGCAGCCCTTTCCCAGAGAGTCCCTGCTTCGTTTGGTCACCCTTGCCCGTTCTTATCTTTCCCATATTGGACTCTTGCCGTTCTTATCCTTTCTAATCTTCGGTTCTTCCCAATTTATAGAGCTGCTGCAGCTCGGTTTCCCCCCCCCCCCCTCTTTCTTTTTCTTCCGAGGCTTCCGGATCTTCTTCTTCTTCTTCTTCTTCTTCTTCTGAATTTTCACGCAGGTGCTGCTGTTGCTGCTTCCTGGCTGGAAGGAGAAGTTCCTGTGCGTTCACTGCTGCCATCTTCTCTGGAGTCTTCTCCCCATCGAGTATCAAAGCCAAGAAGCCAACAAGCAGATTTTCTCTATCTCCCTTCTATTCTCTTTTATTTTGTTGCTTAGTTCACATACGCATGCATATACGTTTATTCACTGCCCAATTCTTTTACTCAACCACGTTGAGAATCCCTTTAGTGCAGCACTTGCACTTGTTTCTACATATTTTGCATACATTCATCATATATATTCCTACCCTTTTGCATAGGGGTTTAAGGGCAACCACCCTTAAGGTGTGTTCTTGCACATACTTTCATGCTCATATTTTTATTAAGAATTTGATGCTACACTCACCATATTTCTAATCCAATCAATCTTTTGGTGTTTGTTGATTTTACAAGGGGTAATCAATAGGAAGAACTCTCTTCATCGGCCGGCCGATCGGAAGAGAAAGGAGCACTCACATCACCCGCGTTTCAAGGTATTTTTCGCGATCCCTCCTCCATTTATTTTTGTTATATCCTTTGAGGCCCTCGCGTCTCTGGCGATCACATCTCCATATTGCACCTCGTGCATGCTTATTGCTTATTTATTCATTCATTATTTATTCATTCATTCCTAAGTGGATTTCTAATTAGGATCTACAATCATCATGTAGGGATTTATCCCTAGTGTCACTGATCAGGTACCCATGTTATCCGATAACGAGAGGGTTATAGCTCTTGCTTTAGAACCGTGGTCTCATCAAAAGTCGTTGTACTTTTTGCAATGGTTCCACTTGATTAGAGATATTATAAATAAAAGGGAGATATCACGTAAAAAGAATTTCTTTCGCTAATAACATTACAGATCCACTAACTAAGTCGTTGACTCAAGATATAGTTGAGTATCACCTAAGACTGATGGAGATCAAGTAGGAGGTGATTGGCTTTAGTGCAAGTGGGAGAATGAAAGAAGTGTATGCCCTGCAAGCCAATCACTTATGAAGTGATGGCATCACTTCTTATATATTCTCATTCGTATTTATGGTAATTTCTTCATTATGTCTTATTTATTTATACGTATTACCGCTTGATGTAATGAAGTCCTTGAACGCAGGCTATGAAGGTTGAATCATAATGAGATTATGATAGTGAGATCAACCTTCTAGATGCATGTGTTCTAAATGTTCTAGGTCATAGGATATTTGAGATAGGACATCAAAGAATCCGGATAGACCATTGCACATGATTTCCTCTCATATGATGAGGGTGACTGATCTCACAGTCACTGGTGTGGAGACACTAAGATATATGTGCATGTGCCCATTACCAGAATAGGGTTCACTGAATAGATCCGATCAGGAATCTCTGGATGGTAATTATATCTAACTGTCAACTAAGAGATTCTTCAGTTGCAGTTACACAGTTGGTCTTTTGACATGAGTCACCAAAGATACCTTGCATGAGGACTTCTGTATTTTGATTCCTGACAAAGGGACTTTATCCATAAGTCCTGGATGCTCAAGTATTCGGATACAGCAGAATACTTGCGAAGGAAATTGAGTGACAACAGTGGATCATTCACTCTCAGATATAGTATGAGAGAGAATGCCTTATGAATAGTACTCAGTTAAATCCTTGGCCAAGGTAGATAGTTCAATGGAAAAAGGAGTTTTCCATTGGGACTCGGAGTACATTCATCAGGTCATAGATAAGAAGGGTTTGACAGTATGACCATACCCTTAATTATGACCAGGGGCATTGGGTATGAATGAAGGACTATAGTTGTGTGGTAACAGTTGACGGAAAGGTCTAAGAGTGGTTTTATAAACCCCCTTTGTCTTCTGGGGTCACGGAGTGTTGCTTGGTGCTTACTGTGGCCTGAAAGTCCATCAAAGGAATAATCATGAGATGATTATTTATCATAAGATGATTAATTAATTATTTAAGTCATGAGATGATTAAATAATTAATTCCATGTTAATTAATAATGTGGAAAGGCTAAGAAGGAGTTCTTAAGTTTATTGGGCCTAAAACCATACTGACACTGGGCCTAGAGGGTCACACACATTAGGGTTATGGACGGTGGAAGTATATTCGCAATATTAGACTTATTAGGGTTTTTGTGAAAGACCGAGAAGTCTATAAATAATTGCGATGGGAAAAACCCTGGGCCAAGCATCCAGGGTTTCCCAGGCCGTCTCCTTCTCTCTCCTCCTTGGGAGGGGCGGCCCCCCTCTCTCTTCTTCCTCTCATCTCTAGTGTAGAGATCAAGGAGATGCCGCAAAGGAGATCGTTCGTGGGGGCGTTATGACGAGGAGATTCCACCGTTCGTGCCCGTGTGGATACCGCTAGAGGCCGTTCACTTGTGCGACTAATTACAGCCACGAGGGATTGTTTCCACTTCGTTGCGATCTGAGCATCGCAGAGGTAAAATCAATTCCCGTAGTTCTTGTTTATCATCGGGAATCACATAAGAGCGATCAACACGGCCGGGTTATTTTTATCTCTAGTTTCCACTGCGTTCTTCGTGATCTCGGCCGAGATCCTTACATCTATGTCCCTCCGTGTCACACATGTTGTTTTGTCCCTCCGTGTCTGTCATGATTTCGTCCCACTGTGTCGTCATGCCATGTGTTGTTGTTGTCATCCCACATGTGTTGCCCGTATCTTTTGTCCCCCATGGTTGTCATCACACGTGTCTCTGTCCCACCATGTCCTTGTCCCACCGCGTGTGATGTCCTACCGTGTTGTCGTGTTGTCGTGTTGTCATGCCCCACCGTGTTTTCAAATCCCACACACGCTTATTGTTTGTTCTTGTGATGTTTCACCTCCGTTGTTATGTTATGTTGCGTTTATCTTCATTATGTTATGTTATCCTCATGCTTATCTTGTTGTTGTTGTGTCTTATATATCAAAAAATCCAAAAAATGATGTTTCTCTTGGCAGGTAAGTCAGGTATGGCTCTCTATCCCAGCTCATTGTTGCATTACTATATGGTATCTACCTTATTATAACCTCTCAAGGACCGACTGATTGTCCGTGTGTTCTGGGATCTGATATTCTGCTTTAACAAAAATGATGATGATCTAGGAGCATACAGTTAATCATTGGATAAGTCGCTTGGTTGAGTCGGGTGGGGGACGATGGACTCTGTCTCGCACGCCGTGGTTGCAAGAAGATTCTTGACCCTATCTTGATCAGTTTAGCAATATTATTCTTTAGTACTTTCTATTTTATTCTTTCTTTACATTCGTTTTGATGATTTCTTTATTTTAGCCCAGCATGCATCATATCATTTTGAGCATTCACGTCTTGTGATTCTCTCAAGGTTTTTCCTCAGTAATGGTTAAATATGCTTATTTTCTCTTGGAAAAGAGATCCTCATTCCACTCTAAATTTGAACGATTTCTCTGATCTTTCAGCTTGGTCTGGTTGGCCAGCGTGATTCCTATCTGGATTTTATCTCAATTTCATCTTTCCTTTTCCAACTTTTTAGCTATGTTCTTTCCGATCCCCTCATTATCCGTGGATTGTGTCCCCCAATGAGGTCGGTCGTGTTTTCATTTTTCCTTCCTTAGTTTAGTTCTCCAGACATGTCTCATCCGTTTCAATCATTCCTTGTGGTTAGGTCGGCATTTTTGGGAGAATTCATGGTGCTTGTTGGTTGTGACAGGTGTCTTTTACCTTAATGCCCGCTTTTCTGTTCTCTCCACTTCATCTTTGCACCATCTCCATTTCACCTCATTTTCACTTTTGCTCGATCTCTTTTCCATTCCGCCTCCGCGCCGCTTTTGCTCGTTCCCTTGCAAAGCGGGCATCAAGGAGGGGCATCTGTTGACACCCGTTTTTAGCCCACAAGTCGAGTTATTTCTCTTATTCATCATTTATGATGTCCCCGATTACCCGTTGTTTTGGAGCCTTCCTTGGATGGATTTCGAGCTTATATTATCATTCCCTAACCTTTGAGCTTTGGAGATTATTGTTGCATCCCCTAATTCGTGTTTGGTTTCAATGATATCAAAACTATTGTGTTTGTGTGTGTATGTGTTTCATTGAGCAATATATTTTATATCTTGATTTGATGAGTTGAAAGATGGAGTCAATGTTCACTCTTGAAAGTCATGTGAACCCTTGGTATTTAAGAAACTAATGTTATATTTATGTTGGTTTGTAGGAACATAAATTCATGACTCATACTTGGAATCTAAAGGAGTCCATCAATGAATCACTTCTTCTAAAAGGGAGTTAACTCGGTTCATATTTGAAAGTCATATGAATGATTTGTATTTAAGGATCTCATGCCTTGAATATTTTGATTTGCATGATAAAAATTCATGATTCATGTTGAAAAAGGGAGTTGACTCACTCATTACATTACGTTGACTCTTCTACATTTCATGCATTTCATCAAATAGTTTTTCAAAGTATTGGTTGGGCATTTTCATGCATTTTTCTCATAAGATTTTTGGGCTTGAAATATCCTCAACCCTGTAACTTGAAATTTGATGGATGTGATTTCAATGATGCTTGCTCGTTTCTTGGACTCATGGTAATTTAATTTGGGAAGTTTATATCAATGATCCTCATGAGATAATGATTCATAAATGTTAGTTCTTAATCAATAATAATGTCATTTGAATGAATGTGATTTCATGATATTATGCATGTTTTGCATTTTGCATAATTGTTAACACTTGTATGATGAAGTATTTTGTTGTTGAAGATTTGGTTGCCTTATGATTGAATGGCTGACCTCCCATGTCATTATATTTGGTGATTGAGAGATCCATGTTTATCATAACAAAACCTTGTCATTTGGTGGAATGTATTTTTGTTGATTGATTTGAGAAGCCAAATACTTGGTTGAGTTAGTTCAATGATGTATTTTTATGTGAACTAGTTCAAAGAGTTAATGCTTGGTTCATGAGTTTTGATTATCATCTAACCTCTTGATTTATCATGTTTTTACAGGTTAAAGGATGACTTTTAAACCCCCCCCCCCATATCAAGTGGATCATGGTAATATCTATTACCCACCTTGTGTGCTTTAATTGGAGGAGGTTGAGGTTGTGCTTTCATGCCTTCACACATGTTTCTCATGATAGTCTCGTGGTAGCATCTTGCTCATTTAACTCTTCATATTCCTTGTTGAATCCAAGGTTTAATGATGTTTTGGAATCCTTCTAATGCATGTTTTTCACTTGGAAAAATCAAGTTTTCAATTGGGGTTGAAGATTTCTCAGACTGCATTATGCAGTCTTTGTGCTGGTGTCGACACCTTGCTGAATCTACCTTGGCTACTGCAAGACAACCAGTAGGTGTCGACACCTATTAGCCAGAGTTCTATTTTTCATGTATTTTGTGTGTGCAGGGTGTAGGTGTCGACACTAGGTGTCGACACCTATCTGGCAGAGTTCTATTTTTGGTGTTTTGGCCTGTCCAGCTTGCCGGTGTCGACACTTACGTCACGGGAGTTGCGAATCCAATCTAAACCTATTCTTTTGGCCATGAAACTTTACCATACTACCCCCCAAAGGTTACTAAGCATATGGAGATGTCTTTAAGGCATTGTGGGAAGGTTTTATGTGTCTTTTGGGCTCTCTACCTTGCATATAAATATGAGTTACGAATTTGTGAATGATGAACCCTAATGCTCATTTTGTTCTTTCGTATAGGTGAAGAAGAGGGGGGAAAACGTGGTGGAGCTCTTGCAAGGTGGTTTTCATCTACTTCCATGGAGATTTAGAAATCGTGGTAGAAGAAGAAAAGAAGCATCTCGAAGAGAGGAACGTGAGGACACCGAAATCGCGATCATCCGACATCAAATCAAGAAGAGCCGGAGATTCAATTGAAGGGGGAGCCTTGTGCTTGTTGAATCTTTCTTGTTTTAGTCGCACATGTTTTGGGCTTAGAGCATTCATTTGTTAGCTTGTTACAAACCTATAAATGATTTTCTGTGTGTCGGTTCGGAGAACGGTTTCTCCGAGTGGTTTGAGTTGACACTTGTGCGTCGTTTGGTGCGGAGTATATCCGCGTATGTGTTGGGGTTTTTGCCTCGTGCGTGTGGGGAGAAATCATCGTGTGTGTGTGTGCTACTTTTGTAGCGTGTTTGTGTTGGGGTTTTTATCCCGTGTGTGTGGGGAGAAATTCCCGTGTTTGCTGCATTTGCAACATGTGGAGAAAGCCTTAACGATTTGGTGAGGGGTGGACGTAGGGAGCCCGTCGTGATCCCGAACCACCTTAAAAATCCTCGTCTCCTATGGTTTGATTGTGTGATTTTATGGTTAGCTTGTTATACTTATTTGTGCGATCAAGTGTGAACGGAGAGAGTGAGAGAATCTAGTTAACTTGTGTAGCATTAAATTTCTTTTATCTTATCAATCTTGTTAATTCCGCTGTGCGCTAGTTTGTGTTTTAATTGGACATAGTTTTTAGTAGAAGGATCTATCACCCCCCCTCTAGATCCGTGTTCCTGCACTATGGGACCCAACAATTGGTATCAGAGCAAGGCTCTGCTGTCCCTAGATCTCACGATCTATAGAGTGATCCTAGTGCATCCTACAATCATGAAATTTTCTGTTGAGCATATCACGATGAATTACCTTACTATTTTTAATGGTTCTGATTTTACTTCATGGTTAGGTAAAATGTGTGGACTGATCAATTCAGTTAATCCTAATCTTTGGAAGTTGATCTATGATGGTCCTCACATATTGTCTCTAGATGAGACCAAGTGGTCTAGTCAAGATAAATTGAAGAACCATGAAAATGTCATTGTCTTAAGTTTATTGAAAAGTGCCATTGATACTAATATGTTTCCATTTGTTTCTTCTTGTAGAACGGCAAAGGAGCTTATGGATCAGTTGATCAAAGCTCAAGAGATGGAAGGACAAAATTGTCTCATGGCCGACAATGATGATCAACTTAATGAAGAAAATTATGATGAGGTAAATTCTGAATCCGAAGAACTCTCTATTGAGGAATGGCAAGTGGCATATGCTGAATTGTATGATAAATGCAAGAAACTCAAATCTGAAAATAAAACCTTGAAAAGGAAGATTAATGAGAATGTGCATGATAATCCTTCCTGTGAAAATTGCAAAACTTTGGAGTCAAAGATTGAGAACCTAGAATATGAAAAAGAACTTCTAGAATCTAAAGTTGAATTATTTTCAAATGAGATGTCTTGTATGAATGAAGAGCTTGAGATGTTTAGAAAATCTAATACTGCTCTTGAAATTGATAATGATTCTCATGATTTACTTGATCAAAATAAACACTTGTTGTCTAAGATTTCATTACTTGAAGAAACAGAAAAATATCTTAGAAACAAGTTAACTTCTTTGTCTGATGATGATAAGTTGTTTGAGAAATTGTTTGATTCTGAAGTTGATAACAAGAGCCTCATGGATGAAAATGAAGTTCTTAAAAAGAAAAATGGTGCTATGTTAACTCAGAATTCTTTGCTAGAGGGAAGATTGAGATGATTTGATAAGCTTGAAAAAGAAATCTCATTGTTGAAACATGAGAATGAACAGTTACTTGCTAAGATCTCAAAGCATGTTAAAACTGAAAAGGTTCTTGAAAAACTTGCTGAAAAACTTCACTACACAAATCTGGAAAATAAAAACCTCATGCAAGAAAATGAAAAACTCACATCAAAGAATTGTTTGCTTGACGATAAAATCCTTGCATGTGAAAAAGAGATCAACAACTTGAAGCTTGATTTATCTAGATTTGTCAAAGTGAAGGAGAACTTAGACACATTGCTAGGTGTTAAAGTGAACTTTCAAAAAGAGGGTCTTGGTTACATCGCGGTCAACAAAAAATCTTTTGAATCAAAAATGAAAATCACTTTTATTCATGCCTCTGACATTCCTAGCACCTTCAAAACACCTCCTCCCGTTGCTCAAGTGAAAATCTCTGAAAATAGTTTTGATAAAAAGAAAAATCTCAACAAAAAGCCTTCCATGTCAAAAAGATCTCAAAAATCAAAGTTGAATGTTGAATGCTTCTATTGTGGCATGTTTGGTCATGAAATGAGTGATTGTGTTATCTTGAAAATAGATGATTAAAATGCATGCAAAGATAAATCTTCCTTCAAAAGAAAGAAAAATGTATCATGTTTTTATTATCACAAACTTGGCCATATCATGGATGATTACTTTGTGAAACAAAATGATGATTATCGTGCCATGAATGCTAAGTTTAACTTTCAAAGAAAATTCAAAAATGAACATGATTCCCATGCTAAAAGGTTTGCATCCCATAAGAAAAATTCATTCACGAACACTCATGCAAACAATGGAAGGTCATTCCATAGAATCGAATCTCCATGTTGTTTTCATTGTGGCAAGTACGGGCATGTTATGAAAGAGTGTTGGTTTTTGAAAACAAAAAATTTCCATGCTTCTAGAATGCATGTTAGGTCTAATTTTGTTAAATCTAGACCTTTTGAAAATAGAAGATGGAATGGATTTGAAAATTCATTTACTCCTAAAAGGAAGTCTTTTGGTAAAACTGCTTCTCCTCAATGCCTTTATTGTGGAAACCATGGACATGTTATTGAGGACTGCAGGATCATAGAAAGTGATGACAAGGTGGCAATGAAAATGTCAAAGAAAACTTTTGGAAGAAATGTTTCTAACATCTAAGGACCCAAGAAGGCTTGGGTGCCAAAATCTGATAAATGAGTCGGTTGTGATGAAGGTGTGCCTTGAGGTAAATAAAGAATAAAATGGATTCCAGTAAAACGGAACAAGGCACACTCATATGGTAAAACCCCAACTTTGCTCCTTCATTGTCAAACTTGATGGTTTTGATATTTTTGAATGAGATTTTGGTATGTTCTCATGTTATGCTCTAAATTCTTCACAAGCCATACATGTCCTTATTGAATGAATATTTGGTATATCAAATGGTGATGTGTGAAATGACATGTTAAGCTCATTAGAAAGCCATCACTATGCGTGAGTTGATCTCAGGATCAATACTCTCCGCCTTGTACCAAAATTCTGAAATTGAATAGTTTGACTCATGAGGAATCATGTGTTTTGAATGAATTGAATTTACCTTTGAACTGCAATATCTTTTAAACTGAATCTGAAAAATTCTCTTATTTCAAAAAGGTAAAATTTTTGAACTGTGAAATTCTTCAATCATATGCAACAATTGGTATTGAAATGTGGAAACATGTCTTTTGAAGGAAATCAATTTACCTTGAAATTCTGAAATACCATGTGCGTTCAAATTGATTCTGAAATTCATTCTTACTTCAAGAAGGCAAAATTTCTGTAATGCAGAATTGTTCATTTGACAGATATTGATTCTGAACTTGATCTGTTATTCGTGTACTCTGCTATGATGAACATGTCTCATTGGTTGAATGAATTTAAAATTTTTGAGGTATAAGCATGATGCCTTTGCCTACTGAATACTTTTCAATCTAAAATGCATGAGCATCTGAGTGTAATTGAGTATCTGGTATATCAAATGGTGTGTAGTGGGGTGGATTATGTCCACCTAGAAGCTCTCACTATGTGTGAGTTGGGTTTTCGAACCTTCACCTCCACCTCGTATCGGAACCTGTAAAATATGTTTGGTTTGTGGATGATACTCTAAGATTTTGAAATGTTATTGAAAATCTATTTTTGAACATTTCTGAAAATAATTTGGGTGCACTGCTTGATTTTGATCATTTGTGTACCCTTGTTCAAAAAGGGTAAGTCTTGGAAGATGGTTGTTGCTCATCATTTGAATATGTATGTCTCCTTGTGCAATCTAGCATGATGTTCTAAAATAAAAAAAAAATACATCCTGCATTGCATTCTCATGCTTTTATAAGTTACATACATTAAAAACTTCATAAGGTGCATTTAGATCATTCATATGAAAAATTAAAAACTTGCATCTTGCACCCATATTGAATTTTACAATGCATTTAGAACTTTTAAATAAAAACCTGACATTCTGCATCGCATTGGCATCTTTGCATATCATTCACATACTATGCATATAAAATGACAAAAAGATGTATATTGCATATTCATGCATATATAGCATATGCATATATTTCATGATAATAGTCTATCTTGACTCATGAATGCTTGCATGAATGTTTCATGAATCCTTGCATGCTTGTAAGTATTTACACTATGAAACTATTTCTTGATCTTTCTAAGGCCTTACCTCCTTGCTAAACAGCAATGCAGTGACTTTATTCATATGTGATACATGTCATATATTAAGGGGGAGGATTTGACTCCGACCGTGCATACATTTAGGGGGAGTCATAGCCGTGTCTTGTCGAATTCATTTTATACATGTAAAATAAAATTTTACCCTCACACTCTTGCACACAATGAATTTAATGACTTTAATGCATACGGATTTAAGAAATTCCTTCTAACACTTTAAAGGGAACTTGAATCTCTACATGGACATTAAAGAGTAATCGTGAGGAAAAAGTTGCCTACCCCCATAAAAATTCAATAAGTGGTATGTGGATCCGAGTAACCGGGAATCCCCCCTGAAACAAAGGAGGAAACTCGTGTCGAAAGGAGAAACAACAATCCATATGTGTGACGAATCCAAGTAGCCGGGAATCCCCATTGAGACATATGAGGAAACTCACGCCGAAACGTGAAGTCTATTAAAAGAAACAAAATAGGGGTTGTGCGAAGCTACCGATAGTCGAGAATCCAAAGTGAAAGTGTAGAGAGGAGATTACCTTCTAGTGTTCTTCAGAAAATCTGCAAATCTATATGTTTTGAAGCTCATTAGTTATTTCTTCACATTTCACATGGGCATTTTTGTGATGTATGTATTTTATGAATTTGCCTATATTCACAATTTATGTAGTACTCCTAGTTGTGTATGCACAAATCTCTTAGTTATGCTTCATGCCTTACATTCTTGAATTTGAATCACATGCTCTTTTGTTAACCCGCGCCTCATATAGGGGAGTTACTATATGTACTATATGTGTGCATGACGATTGTGCTTGTGTGCTTGCATGCTCATGCATTCCCCTTGAGTCTAATTCTGAGCATAAACCTTACTTTTGAAGGATAGAAGTCATCATGTGCATAGCTTCATATCTTGCATGATTAGCATTCACATAGTGCATATTCATTGCATTTGGAAGATGACGCTCATCGTGTGCATCTTTGCATATTTGACATTTTCAGCATGCATCTAGTTCACTCATGATATCATCTTGAACAAATCCATACTTTTCAACAATTGGCATAGTTCATTTTGAAATGCATATTCTGAACACTTCATATTGCATAAATGCCAAAATGAGTTCAACCAATAAATGATATCATATCTTCGAGGATCTCTCTTCGAGAATTGAAATTGTATATGTTTGTGCCTCTATCTTGATCAACATTTGGTATCATATCTTTGACCCCCTACTTAGCATCAATTGGCATTCGAATTGGAATCATATCCTTTGGCCTAACATGTTCATTTCATGTCACATAACCCCCTGTCTTTTTGTAGATGACAAAAAGGGGGAGAATGTTTAGTGTGTGCTCAATGCTTTATGAATGATGTTGTCTTGGGGAGAATGGGAGAATTGGTGTATGCTCAAATGTTTGGTGTATGCTCAATGTTTGCAAATGTTTTGCAAAATATGTATTACAAAATCTGTATTATCACACACATCATTTTGTCATCATCAAAAAGGGGGAGATTGTTGCATCCCCTAATTCGTGCTTGGTTTCAATGATATCAAAACGATTGTGTTTGTGTGTATTTGTGTTTCATTGAGCAACATATTTTATATCTTGATTTGATGAGTTGAAAGATGGAGTCAATGTTCACTCTTGAAAGTCATGTGAACCCTTGGTGTTTAAGGAACTAATGTTATATTTATGTTGGTTTGTAGGAACACAAATTCATGGCTCATACTTGGAATCTAAAGGAGTCCATCAATGAAGCACTTCTTCTAAGAGGGAGTTAACTCTGTTCATATTTGAAAGTCATATGAATGATTTGTATTTAAGGATCTCATGCCTTGAATATTTTGATTTGCAGGATAAAAATTCATGATTCATGTTGAAAAAAGGAGTTGACTCACTCATTGCATTGCGTTGACTCTTCTACATTTCATGCATTTCATCAAATAGCTTTTCAAACTCCTGGTTGAGTATTTTCATACGTTTTCCTCATAAGATTTTTGGGCTTGAAATATCCTCAACCCTGTAACTTGAAATTTGATGGATGTGATTTCAATGATGCTTGCTCGTTTCTTGGACTCATGGTAATTTAATTTGGAAAGTTTATATCAATGATCCTCATGAGATAATGATTCATAAATGTTAGTTCTTAATCAACAAGAATGTCATTTGAATGAATGTGGTTTCATGATATTATACATGCTTTACATTTGGCATAATTGTTAACACTTGTATGATGAAGTATTTTGTTGTTGAAGATTTGGTTGCCTTGTGATTGAATAGTTGACCTCCCATGCCATTATATTTGGTGATTGAGAGATCCATGTTTATCATAACAAAACCTTGTCATTTGGTGGAATGTATTTTTGTTGATTGATTTGAGAAGCCAAATACTTGGTTGAGTTAGTTCAATGATGTATTTTTATGTGAACTAGTTCAAAGAGTTAATGCTTGGTTCATGAGTTTTGATTATCATCTAACCTCTTAATTTATCATGTTTTTACAGGTTAAATGATGACTTTTAAACCCTCCCATATCAAGTGGATCATGGTAATATCTATTACCCACCTTGTGTGCTTTAATTGGAGGATGTTGAGGTTGTGCTTTCATGCCTTCATGCATGTTTCTCATGATAGTCTCGTGGTAGCATCTTGCTCATTTAACTCTTCATATTCCTTGTTGAATCCAAGGTTTAATGATGTTTTGGAATCCTTCTAATGCATGTTTTTCACTTGGAAAAATCAAGTTTTCAATTGGGGTTGAAGATTTCTCAGACTACATTAGACTGCATTATGCAGTCTTTGTGCTGGGCAGAAGGTGTCGACACCTGGTGTCGACACCTTGCTGAATCTGCCTTGGCTACAGCAAGACAACCAGTAGGTGTCGACACCAGGTGTCGACACCTATTAGCCAGAGTTCTATTTTTCATGTATTTTGTGTGTGCAGGGTGTAGGTGTCGACACCAGGTGTCGACACCTATCTGGTAGAGTTCTGTTTTTGGTGTTTTGGCCTATCCAGCTTGCCGGTGTCGACACCAGGTGTCGACACTTACGTCACGGGAGTTGCGAATCTGATCTAAACCTATTCTTTTGGCCATGAAACTTTACCATACTACCCCCCAAAGGTTACTAAGCATATGGAGATGTCTTTAAGGCATTGTGGGAAGGTTTTATGTGTCTTTTGGGCTCTCTACCTTGCATATAAATATGAGTTACGAATTTGTGGAGGATGAACCCTAATGCTCATTTTGTTCTTTCGTATAGGTGAAGAAGAGGGGGGAAAATGTGGTGGACCTCTTGCAAGGTGGTTTTCATCTACTTCCATGGAGATTTGGAGATCGTGGTAGAAGAAGAAAAGAAGCATCTCGAAGAGAGGAACGCGAGGACGTTGAAATCGCCATCATCCGACATCAAATCAAGAAGAGCCGGAGATTCAATTGAAGGAGGAGCCTTGTGCTTGTTGAATCTTTCTTGTTTTAGTCTTTAGCACATGTTTTGGGCTTAGAGCATTCATTTGTTAGCTTGTTACAAACCTATAAATGATTTTCTGTGTGTGGGTTCGGAGAACGGTTTCTCCGAGTGGTTTGAGTTGACGCTTGTGTGTCGTTTGGTGCGGAGCATATCCGCGTGTGTGTTGGGGTTTTTGCCTCGTGCGTGTGGGGAGAAATCCCCGTGTGTGTGTGCTACTTTTGTAGAGTGTTTGTGTTGGGGTTTTTATCCCGTGTGTGTTGGGAGAAATCCCCGTGTTTGCTGCATTTGCAGCGTGTGGAGAAAGTCTTACCGGTTTGGTGAGGGGTGGACGTAGGGAGCCCGTCGTGGTCCCAAACCACCTTAAAAATCCTCGTCTCATGTGGTTTGAATTATGTGATTGTATGATTAGCTTGTTATACTTATTTGTGCGATCAAGTGTGAACGGAGAGAGTGAGAGAATCTAGTTAACTTGTGTAGCATTGAATTCCTCTATCTTATCAATCTTGTTAATTCCGTTGTGCGCTAGTTTATGTTTTTAATTGGACATAATTTTTAGTAGAAGTATCTATTCACCTCCCTCTCTAGATCCGTGTTCATGTACTACGGGACCCAACAATTATGATTATGTTGAGCCGTGGAGGTTGTTTCCTTTATTTTTGGCCTTTTCTAACATCCCAAGTCGACCTAAGACATGTTTAGGTCGACTTCCGACCTTCCAAGTCGACTTAGGGCCCATTTAGGTCGACTTCCATCAAGCATTTGGCCTTTCGCAGGTGAACCGCTACACAGCCCTGAACGCGGCCCTTTTTAATCCCCTTCTATTCCTCTATTCATTAGGTGCCTTTCACAAAAGTTGTTCATTTTTAAAGCCCTAGATTTTCTTCTTCTTCGCCATTAGTCAATTCTCCACCGTTTTCAAGTTATTCGCATTTTTCCGGCACACTGTGCTTTTTCTGCGTCCCAGCATTTTTCTATGTTCTCCTTCTATTTTCTCCCTCTTTTTCTCGTCTTCTCATCTTGATCCTTTTATGAAAGTTGTTCATTTTTTTGTTATCTACAATTTCTTTGTCTTCACCTTTTGCTAGTTCTGCACCGTTTTCAAGATATTCTTCACTTTCTAAAACCGACCGTTTCTTGGCTGAATTCGCTGAAGAGTCCCAAGTGTTCAGGACTCTATTTTGTGCGTCCGGGAGCCCCTTGTGAGGTTGATAACTTCAATATTAGTCTTATAATTCACGTTCTATCTTTTTTGGACTTTTACCCTTGATATTATCTCGAGATTGATCTATCAAACTCTCTTTATCTCTGGCTTTATCCCTCAAAATTCGTGGGAGAAGTTCTAGATTTCTGCACTTTCTATATAAACAGAACATGTTCGCCTGCGCGATGGGGGCGTGTTCTTCAGGTCGGGGCGGAGCCATGCTACATCTCTGACGTCCTTCTTCGACCCTAACCTGTCAAGGGAAGTATTAGCTTCCGATTGATCTTATTTGGGCTTCATTTCATCAACGTTTTCCCTTATTTCTTCGCCCCTACTTTTGCCAAATCATCACAGATTGCTGGTTTTCTGCTACAACCTCGCGACGGGGGCGTGTTTCCCAATCCGGGGCGAAGCCACGCTGCACCTTCATCGTCTTCCTTCGACCCTAGGCTGCAGAGGGGAGTATTAGCTTCGCGTTGATCACATTTGGGCATTATTTTCTTCATCCTTCCCTATTTTCCAATCCCCAACTTTTCAGGTTTCACCACTCTGTTCTGCACTTTTCTAAATCCAGATTTCTCTGCGAAGGGGGAACCTTTGTGTCGCCCTTCCAACCTGTTCCTTTGGTTCCAAGCTCTTAAGGGAAGTATAATCTTCGTTTTTCCCTGTTTTGGGCTCATTTCCTCGTCCTTTTCATTATTATTTTCCCTCATATTTTCTGCAAATCATCACAGTTTTCATACTTAGTCTCTATTCTGCCTTGTTCTGCAAGTTATGTTTTCTTGCATCTTTCACCCCCGTTTTTCACTGATTCGTCCTCATTTTTAAACCCTTCTTTTTGCCCTAATCTCATCCAGGGTTTGACAACTCGATCCGGGTCGGCCCGACCCGCACGACCCGGACCGACCCAGGTGCTGGGCGGGACGGCCGGGCCGTGCGTCGCTACCGGGTCACTTTATATATTATATATATTACTTTAAATACAAAACGTTTAATAGGTAAGTTGTTTAATTTATTTTACTCGCTCAAGGGTGATTTAAGTTCGAATCCCGCCGGTTACATGCATTTTTTGAGTTTTTTTAAAAAAAATTAATCAAAAAAACTCAAATGTGAAGGCGCTGGCAAGACTTGAACTGGAGACCGGTTGAAGAAGTGCTCGCAAACGACTTAACCAACTATGCTACAAATTTTATTCAATTATTTTATATTATATATATATATATATTATATGTATATATATATATATATATATATATATATATATATATATATATATATATATCTTACGAGATGGAGCGGGACGGAGTGGGACGGTACTGTCTCGTCCCGTCCTGGTAGAAAACCGGGACGGTCGGGATGACCGGTCCGGCAAACCCTGATCTCATCACAACATTCTCACCTTTCATTAGGATCATCCCTTTCCTTTTAAGGCTCTTTATTCAGCAAGTTATCCCTCATTCTTTGGGTCCAATTTATGCACTGTTCTACAGTCTGCACTGTCTGCATTTTTTGTCAAATCTCCGACCTTCAAACAAGATGTCCAGCCATCCTTTTGCTATGATTTTTGTTCCTATTTGTTCAAAACACTCATGTCTTCTGTCAGCATCGTTTTCTCTCTGTTAGGACTTCGTTTCCCATATTGTTTTTATCATTCTTTGCACCCTGTTTGCTCAATTTGCACAGTTTTCTGCACTATTTTCTCATGAACCGCACTTTTGCACCCCGTTTATCTTTGTTAATTGTTGCATATTAAATCTATCTCTACATTTTAATCTCATCACAATATACACACCTATTGTTTACACCTATTTACAGGGGTTAAAAACCCTCCCCCGGTGCGTTCTCCCTCAATCTTTCATACTACTTTATGCATTTGGGACGGATTCTACACTTAGCATTTTCTAATGGGTTTTTGGCTCTTGTTTTGATTTTGTGTCGTAGGAAAGTATGGAAAGTGAGGCCCTTACCTTCTATCCGACTGGAAGGCGAGGAGAGAGTAATCCACATTGTCCCAACATTCTCTATATTAAGTGCGATCATCATATTTTTCCAAGGTACATAACGCATATAGTCTTCTTTCATATTCTTCGACGTTGTCGTCCCTTGGTGACAATCACGGTATTCTTCTACATCTTTTATCGCCCATTTACTGCTATATGATCATGCTACCATGCTTACATAGCCATATATGCATGCTATTCACTTGATCGGGGCACATTATGTTTTCATATATGCAGATCTTATTCATGTGATTTATGGAGCCACGTTCCATAAATCTACACCCACAGAGGTCTCTCCTTCTAGTGTCAGCGTAAGTCTTTTGTCTAGACTGAGCTGTTTGAAGTCTTTCTCTAATGATCTGTATCTTCTCGGTTGTATCCCTTACCATCTCCGGTCTTAGAAGTTATCTTTCTCCAACTTCATCCCAGCATAGGGGTGAATGGCAACTCCTTCCATAAAGTGTCATGAATGGTTCCATTTGTATGCTTACCTGATAGCTATTATTGTAGACAAATTTCACTAGAGGCAGATGATCATGCCAGCTCCCACCAAAATCAATAACGCAGGCCCTGAGCATGTCTTTTATGACCTGATTTGTTCTCCCGGTCTGACCATTTGTTTGGGGATGAAATGCGGTGCTGACGTTGAGTCTCATCCCCAAAGAGTGTTGTAGACCATTCCAGAAGTGTGATGTGAAGCGAGGGTCTCGGTCAGACACGATTGAGACAGGAACTCCATGTAACCTGACAATCTCTTTGATATATAGAGCTGTTAGCACATCAACCGACCATCTACTCTTGATGGGCAGAAAATGTGAGAACTTTATCAACCGATCTATAATTACCCATATCCCGTCATGTCTGCCCTTGGTTTTAGGCAAACCCATGACGAAATCCATCCCTATGTTCTCCCACTTCCATTTAGGAATGTCTAAAGGATGCAGTTTACCTGCGGGTTTTTGATGTTCCGCCTTTATCCTTTGATAGGTAAGGCAGCGAGAGACAAATTTCACCACCTCTCTCTTCGTGTTGGTCCACCAGAAGTTTCTCTTCAAGTCTTGGTACATCTTGATGGCACCAGGGTGAATAGTATATCTTGATCGATGTGCTTCTTCTAAAATCTTGTTCTTCAATTCTGGGCAATCTGGAACACAAGTTCTTTCATGGAATAATAACCTTCCATCAGATGCCACCTTGAAGTCAGGTTGTTCTTCATTCTTGCCTTTGAAATCTACCAGTACCGGATCATCATCTTATAGTACCTTAATCTCAGAGAGTAGATCCAGATGCAAACTCATGTGTGACAGAGTAATACACCCTTTTCCCTCATCTATATTTATATTCATCTTGGAGAATTGCTCTAGCATTCTCCACTCTTGAATCATGCAGCTAGCTAACAATGCTCTCGGCTTCCGACTAAGGGCATCAGCTATGGAATTACCCTTTCCAGGATGATATTATATGGTGAAGTCAAAATCTTTGAGGTACTCTAGCCAGCGCCTTTGTCTCATATTCAATTCCTTTTGAGAAAATAAATACTTGAGACTTTTGTGATCGGAGTACACGGTGAATTATTCTCCATAGAGATAGTGTCTCCAAATCTTCAAAGCAAACACCACCGCGGCCAACTCTAAGTCGTGAACCAGATACTTCTCCTCATGCTTCTTCAATTGTCGGGAAGAGTAGGCAATAACCTTCCCTTGTTGCATTAAAACACATCCGAGGCCAATACCAGATGCATCGGTATATACCTCGAATTTCTCTCCTTCGATAGACAATGCTAAGACAGGGGCAGTAGTTAGACGGTCCTTTAAAGTTTGAAAACTCTCTTCACAATCTTCGGACCAGGCATACGGGTTCTCCTTTCGTGTCAGCCTGGTAAGAGGGACAACAATCTTGGAAAAGTCCTTTATAAATCGACGGTAATAACCAGCCAGACTCAAGAAGCTACGAATCTCGGTAGCATTGGTAGGTCTTTCCAAATTCTTCACTGTCTCGACCTTCGATGGATCAACAGAAATCTCATCCTTTGAAATCACATGTCCCAAGAAAGATATCTCCTCGAGCCAGAAATCAAACTTGCTAAATTTGGCATAGAGCTGATTATTCCTCAATATTTGTAATGCAATTCTCAAGTGCTCTTCATGATCTTCCTCGGACTTTGAATATATCAATATATCATCAATGAAAATCACAACAAACTGATCCAGATGAGGCCTGAATATACTGCTCATTAATTGTAAAAAGGCTGTGGGGGCATTTGTTAGACCGAAAGGCATAATAGTAAATTCATAATGCACATACCTGCTCCGAAATACGGTCTTATGAATATCTTCATCCTTGATCCTCAGTTGGTGGTATCCCGATCTAAGATCAATCTTTGAGAAAAATTTTGCTCCTGATATTTGATTAAATAACCCGTCGATCCTCGGCAGCGGGTATTTGTTCTTGATAGTAAGTTGATTCAACTGCCGATAATCAATACAGAGTCTCATCGATTCATCCTTCTTTTTGATGAATAGCACGGGCGCTCCCCACGGGGAAGTACTCGATCTAATAAATCACTTTTTCAAAAGCTCCATCAGTTCCTCCTTCAATTCTTTCAACTCGGCGGGGGACATTCGATAAGGTGCCTTAGAGATAGGACCAGCACTCGGGATAAGGTCAATAGTGAATGAGACTTCCCTCTCTGAGGGTAGACCAGGCAAATCCTCCAAAAAAACATCGAGAAAGTCCCAAACTATGTGAATATCTTCTAGCTTTGACTCCTTAACATCCTTTATGGTTACAAGGGCAAGAAAAGCCATGCAACCTTTCCTTACAAGCTTTCGGGCTCGAAGAGCCAAAATAAGTGGCGACTTGTTTCGACTCCAAGGACTAGTGTAAACCAGCTCCGAGTAATCATCAAAAGTTACCTTGCCGTTTTGGCAATCTATCACTGCCCTGTGTATGGATAGCCAATCGGCACCTAGTATGACATCATATCCATTCATATCTAGGCGTATTAGATTAGCGGGTAGATTATGTCCTTCAACCAAAACTTCACTATCTGGGTAATGGTGTACATGTGTGATTTCGGATCCGCTTTCAAGTGGAGTCGAAATAACTATATCTGTTTCTAACCAAAGAGGTTCCATAGAAAATGAAGCAGCGAATCTTTTGGAAACAAATGAATGAGTTGCGCCAGTATCAAATAAGACATGAGCAGTCTTAGCATAAATTTTTAATGTAATTTCCACGAGTCCACCTTTACTATTTTTCGCCTCTTGGAGAGCATGGAGACGACCTTGCTTCTTTGCCGAGCGCTTCTCATTGTTGGCTTGTTCATTTAATAAGGGACAATCGGGAATCCGGTGATCATGGCTCCCGTATCGGAGACAAGCTCCCAACCTTCTCCAACATTCTTTGGCCTTATGTCCGGCCTTGTCGCAATGCTTACAAATCTCCTTAGATGGCGTGGTAATGGAGAAAGGTTTGTCATTCTTCTTAGATTTCTTCTCTTTGGAGGAATCACCCCCATTATTTGACCTCTTCTTGTTAAAGGAGGGTTTGAACGTTCCCGAACTAGTAACCTGTTCCTTCTTATCTCGCCTATAGATCTTGTCGGACAATTCTGTGGCGTCTTCAAGTAGTTGGGCTCGTCTTACCATCTCCGAATAGACTTGTATGTCCATCGGTGCCAGTTGTGTGATGTATTGTGGTCGAAGCCTATTAAGAAATCTTCGTGCCTTCATCTTTTCCGTACTCACCAGATGTGGTGCATACCTTGACAGCCTGGAGAATTGGGCCTCATACTCGGCCACTGATAAACTCCTTTGTTTTAACACGGCAAATTCTGCGGCCTTTTTTCTTGAATTCTATCCGAAAAATATTTGCCATTGAAATACTCCATGAATTCACCCCACGTGATATGATCGTGTGGCAAAGTGGCTTCCACAGATTCACACCAGAATCGGGCGTCCCACTCTAGTTGGAATGTAGCCAGTAGCACCTTCTCTTCATCTGTGCATTGCATGACACGGAATATACGTTCTATCTCTTTCATCCAATTCTTGGCGTCATCCGGGTCAGAAGAGCCGACGAACTTAGGCGGGTTCATGTTCCTAAAGCTTTGGTGGAGATCTCCGGCTCCATGGTTCATACCGCCATGTGCTACTTGTTGTAGCACTTGGGTGAGGCCCTGGACAGTGCGTTGCATGTCGCGCCACTGGGCTCTCTCGGCGGCCATGATCCTACAAGGGAAATTTAAATTTAATTAATATGGGACTAAACTATATAAGGTTTGACTCCCTATACTGACTTAACCCAGGGTTCTACCCATCTCAACGAGTATAAGGGATAAAACCTATCCTTGGACTTTGGTAACCTAGGCTCTGACACCACAAAAATTATCACGTCCCGAGCGCGGAAGAAACCCGGGTAATGCGTAATGAGTTTATAACAATCATGTCAATCAGAGCACGAGGTAATTCGACACATAAGACAGAGTGCGCCAAGCAAGATAATACCAAGTCCAACTTATTTATTAATTGCTCCAAATATCTTTATTACATAACTTTCAAAAGAAAAGTACTTAAGACACTGTAACACCCTTTATTTTTCTAGAAATTATTTAAAAAATTTTGGGGATTAAATATGATTATTGAGCATTTAAAAAAAGACTTAATGGGCTACTTAAATGAATTAAGGGTTAATTAAATCAATTTAAAGGCCATATATATTAACCAAAGGACTAAGCCCAATTCAAATAGGCCCAAAGACCCAATTCTATGGCCTTTTGACCCAAGCCCATTACTAGAAACATAATTTGGGCAATTTAAGGATTTAAAATATGATAAATATGACAATTAGGGGATAAATAAGGGATATTAAGAATATCCAAAAATTTTAGAATAAATGCCAAATGGTGGTCTATCACGAGACCGCCACTTCATGAAAGCGGTCCAGACATGACCGCTATTTCCTTCTGATTCCGTGAGTGGAAGAAATGTGGAAAGCTTAGATCTTTGGCATCATAATCTCCATGGATCGAAGTGTGTAGACATGTAAACATGTATTGGACTCTTGGGGATCGATCATATCCCTAATTAGGACTCCTAGATCGATCTAATCCCTCAAATCCTAGTAAAACTCTATAAATAGAGCTCATATTCGACCTGCACGAACCTTACTTTTGGCTAGCGTTGTTCGACGGTAAGGAGTTGGTATTTCAGGTTGGTTCTTTAGAACTTTTTATTTACCATAGTTTTATCTAACTCCCCCTCCAAATTTCATGCTAGGAGGTCAAGCGTCCAAAGAGTTAGGAGCCCCCGAAGTTGTTGTTCCTCTGCAAGGCGCTCAAGAACCAGCGTGCTGGTTCAAGGAAGATTTAGGGATTAGGAGCCATAATCGAGGTATTTAGAAGTTCATCCTTTATAACAATTTGTTAACCTTTATATCTTCTACAGAAGCGGTTGTTGGAAGACTGCCTTCTGCCTTCCAGACAAAAGGGTCAAAACTGTGCAATTAAGGCCTATTCTAGGGCAAGTGATGCACAAAAACTCCAGTAAACATGAAGGTGAGTCATTGTAGAAGAAAAATAAGGTATGGAGATGCATAGAATTACGTGAATTAATCCAAATTATCATCTTCTCATTAAAAGGTAGGATTCATGCATGCTATGATAACCCTATATGCGCAGTGATAACAAACCATGAAATTCTCCATGTACGATGCATGAAATCACAAGAAATCAGAGGACTTTTGTTCCTAACACGTTAATTTAGTCTTTTATGAGATAACCTACCTCTGTAACGGACTTTAGACTTCGGATTTTAGACTGGAAGGACGCCCTACTTTCTGCACGTCATGTGCTAAACCAGCAACTTCCCGTCCCTCGTTCTGCTTAACCACTTAACCTAAATCCATGAAATTTAGAGGGTAGGTAAAAGATATAAGGGTTAACAATTTGTTCTAAAGGATGGACTTCTAAATACCTTGACTAGGGCTTCCAATCTCTAGATCTTTGCTGGACGGGCACACTGGTTCCTGTGTGGACTACAGCGAACCAGCAACTTGTAGGGCTTCTAACTCTCCAACGGCGTGTCCTCCTAGCACGAGATTTTGAGGGGAGTTAGACAAAACTAAGGATAACAATAAAGTCTAAAGGACCAACATGAAATATCCATGACTTACCGTCGAACAACGTGAACCAAAACGAGGGTTCGCGTAGGTCGAACCTAGGTCCTATTTATAGGGTTTTGCCTAGGGCTGAAGATTAGATCGATCTAGGAGTCCTAAATTGGAGTAGGATCGATCCCCAAGAGTCCTAGACTAGGTTACCATATCAGATAACATCGAACACTTGCATTTGGGCTGGATAAAAATCTAATTTTCTAGGGTTTCCAAAGCCCCGTTCACGGAACATAGTAGTGATCATTGAGCGACCGCTATTGTGATAAGGCGGTCTCGCGATAGACCGTGTTTAGGCGTTTATTTGAAAAAATTTAGATTTTCTTAATATCTCCCATTTATCCTTTTTATCAACCTATTTATCCAATTTAATTCCGTAAATTACCCTAATTACGTCTCTAGAAGTGGGCTTGGGCCTAAAAGTCTTGTAATTGGGTCTTTGGGCCTATTTGAGTTGGGCTTAACCCTTTGGTTAATATAGGGATTTTAAATGGATTTAGTTAATCCTTAATTCTTTTTAATATTCTATAATTATATTTAATCCCAGAAAATTCCTGAATAATTTCTTAAAAAATTAGGGGTGTTACACCCTCCCCCACTTAAAAAGAATTTGGTCCCCAAATTCATTGCATGAGTTTTATGGAGAGTATGTTTTAATTAGTCGGACTGATACTTAAGGCAATGCTAATATGTAAACAAGTCAAGGTGATACCTTCATCGCCTTACCTTCCCCGCCCAAGATAGCATTTAGTCGGCCTCGTCGCCCGCGTCCATTGTTATCCCTTGAAGATTGTTCCTTTATGAGAAGACACATGGGCAAGCGATGTTCTCGACTTCCACATTTGAGACAAGCGCCGAGACGCTTCCAGTATTCTTCGGCCGTGTGCCCGAACTTCTCACAGAATGAGCAAGCCACCATGACCTTCTTTTCTTCCTCCTCCTTGGCTCTTTTACTCTTTCCATTGCCATTGCCATTGCCATTTTTATTCCTTTTCCATTACTATTTCTTTTACCATTACCGTTCCCATTGTGGGACCTCTTGTTGTGATGGGGTTTGACATCCTCCGTGATGCAAAACCTTTCTTCTTTTTCCTCTCGCCTATCATATTTTCGGCTCGACTTTTCTTCTTTCCCCCGGAACTTCTCTACCTTCTCCAGGGTCCTTTCACATAAATGTGCCCGTTGGACCATCTCCGCATATGTACGGATATTTTAGGGTCCAAGTTGAGTGATAAAGACGGGCCTTAATCGATCCATGAATCGGATAGCTTTTAAGAGATCCGTGCTAACCAAATGAGGAGCATAAGGGGCCAGTCGAGAGAATTAAAGTTCATACTCTGCCACGGACATCATGCCTTGGCGAAGAGAGGTGAATTCAGCGGCCTTTCTTTCTTTGACGTGCTTGGAGAAGTACTTTGCACGGAAGAGTGTAAGAAATTCCTCCCAGGTAAGTTGATCATTTTGAGGTTATGCTTTCCACCAAGTTCGGGCGTCTTTGTTCAGTTGGAATGTGGCGAGACGGACCTTCTCTTGGTCGGTGCATTGCATGACATCGAATATTCTGTTCATCTCGTCGATCCAATTCTCCGCTTCGTCTGGGTTGGAGGACCCAGAGAATCGTGGAGGATTCATACTCCGGAAATTCCCGTGTAGATTACCCGCGCCAGTCCGTGCTCCAGCTTGGGCCACAGTTTGTAGGGCATGGGTATGACCCGCAACTATTTGTTGCATCGCTTCCCAATTTGCGCAATTAGCGGCACATTCAGCGGCCATTGCAAGAGTAAAGTGCCTGAAAGAAATAAGCAATTAGTTATTTCTTGGGATTTTACCTAAGGAATAAATTCTAAATAACTATCTCATCCCGGGCTCTACCCGATCTCTGAGGCGTTCGAAAATTTCTTTCCTAGTTCATAGGTATGGGTCCTTAATCCTTGGACTTAGCCTATGACATGACATTTTTCTAAGACTTACTTATGCCTAGACTCTGATATCACTTTAACTATCACGCCCCGAGATTATGCAGCGAAAACTAATCGGGAACGTGAACAGCCAGCAAGAGAAGTCTCAAGTGATAATAACAATCAGAGCGCTAATCATTCACACATAAGAGTGAACACAAAAGGGTATATTCCAAAAACATTGATTTTATTGAATCATAATGAAAAGTTTACAAAGACTCTTTGACTAACTAGACTCAATAAAGTAAAAATTACATAATTGACTCTTGACTAGACTAGCTACGGCTTCTCTCGAACCATCAATCGCTCTCGGATCCATCACTTGAATAGTCTGAATCCGACCCGCTAGAATGTCCTGAAAAGATTGAAAAAGTAGGATAATGAGCACACTTTCCCAGTAGATATCTTCGTATCAACATGAAGGCATTATTTAAGTAATTAGCATTTTAGCTCTAGAAAATAAGATAAAGGAAATACGATAAAACATGCGGTATAAACTAAAGTAACACAAGTAACAAGATATGATCAAGATGAGATATGAGAGTTCATGTAGATTGGGAATATGATCAAGCAAGAATATAGCATGAATGTAAATATGACCTTTCACGAACAAGAATGTAACGATAATGCACTTTTCATAACCATAAAGGCTATGCACCAGAAAGCCACTCAACACGCAAGAATGTAATTTCACTAGATTGCCTTGTGGTTTTCACTCGTCTATGAAAAAAGTACTCCCAGCGCAATGCAACGCCAGTGTTTCATCATACCCCATGGTTTTAAGTATGTTTCCGGCAATCAGCCGAGGGGCTAGTGTCGAGCCCTTGGACACAATCAGTGTCTGATCTGCATCTTCACATTATAAATCAAGCTACTTCCACGAGAAATATCAATAAAGTAGGCCAATAATGTAAAGTTCAAACAATAGTTCCATGATAACAATAACAAGGTAAGAACGTTCCAAATTGAAATCATGAGATCAAGGATGATTTAATGATAAGGTCATGCTACGAAAAGAATTCGGCAGCATAACAGCATATTCCTTAACTTTCATAATTCATTAATAACTTATTGAACAAGGTGTTAGGTTCTAGATAATCAATAGACCATCTAGGAGTATAGGAAAATCAACCCTTAGGTCAAACCTTGGGTTAATCAATATTTAGACATAAAACGGTCATATCGGGGCCGTTTCTTTAATAGGCGGTCATGCCAGGACCATTTCTATGACAGAGTCGACGCTAGAGAGCGAAGGGTCAACACAGTGGTGAAATCTGGACAGACGCGGTCGTTCCAGAACCGCTACTAGACAGTAGCGGTCGCCTGAGAACCGCTATTTACCTGGCTGTAGAAAACCCTGGTAAGCTTGAGTGCTCTCTAGTTCAATGGGCTTTTGAGGGTACAACCAGTTCGACATCCTAGTGGGAATCGCAGACTCGCAGAGACTTACGAAGGCCTTGAAACATGATCCCCTAGTTCGACAGAAGGAATATCCGGCGGAGAGGTTCACAAGTCCAAGAAAGTGTGCCTATTACGTATAAGGTGTAACTAATGACATCGTACCGGAATACGTGTCATGTACTTAAGAAAGACTCAAGACGAGAGGGAATAGTGTAGAAAACGGCGATCAAATCACCCATGTAATAATTCCACAAAGCATAGGAAATATCATTTAATACAAAACTATATTGTTTGGCCAAAATTAACGTATAATGAAATTAAGTTTAAAACATGCTCCTGCTAATCAAAAGGTGCCTAACATGATGAGGGGCATAATCAAGTGAAATATGGCATAATCATAGCATATAATATCATGAAATTTAACTAAAGTTCGGACTGGTTTTTAGAACTAGATGGCGGCCAGGGAAAGGACTGCCATATATAGAAGCGGTCAGTCGCAAGACCGCCATTACCGAGAAGCAGTCGTTGGAAGACCGCCTTCTGCCTTCCAGACAGAAGGGTCAAAACTGTGCAATTAAGGCCTATTCTAGAACAAGTGATGCACAAAAACTCCAATAAACATGAAGGTGAGTCATTGTAGAAGAAAAATAAGGCATGGAGATGCATAGAATTATGTGAATTAATCCAAATTATCATCTTCTCATTAAAGGGCAGGATTCATGCATGATGTGATAACCCTATATGCGTAGTGAAAATAAACCATGAAATTCTCCATGTATGATGCATGAAATCACAAGAAATCAGAGGGATTGTGTTCCTAACACATTAATTTAGCCTTTTCATGAGATACCCTATCTTTGTAATGGACTTTAGACTTCAAATTTTGGACTGGAAGGACGCCCTAGTTTCTGCACGTCATGTGCTTGTAGACACGCCAAAATCGATGCTATGTTGAGTAAATCTCATGTCACCATGTGGCGCTCCAAAGTGGACTTCAATATTGGCTTAATATGAAGTTTTTCTAATTTCTCCATATTAATTACCTTTTTCTTTAATAATTGAAATTAACGCCTGGAGGGAAGGCGTCATTTAATTGACGACCTAATAAGGGGCATTTTTCTTAAATAAACGACTGTTCAAACGGTCGTTGTTTCCTGGATTTAACGAATCCTAATGAAAATAAAAATCAAGGTAATTGATGTCCTACAGAGGGGCGTTGATTATTTAACGCCCGTTCAAACAGATGTCATTTAACAATTTTAAATAAGGAAAGTCCTTTATTTCTATAATTAAATTCAGGAATTAACGACTGTGTGAATGTCATCATTTCAATTGACGCCCCTAGTTAGGTCGTCATTTTCACTTCCGTCTCCCCTTCGCCTGCTTCTTTCCAGTAGTGATCCTTTCCCCATTTTACACCTTGTGTTCGATTAGGAAGAGGGTTCCTTATTGGAGGATTAGTTACCTTCTTTTAATCCTATTAATGCAAGGATTTTTGGCCTATAAATACCTTCATGTGCTTCTCGCGCGAGGGAACTAGAGGAATAGCATAGGGTTAACAGAGAAAGCTAAGAACACTGTTAGAGCCCTTTTACAGAGAGGGGAGAGTTGTTGGGTTCGGTGCGGTGGATTCAGAGGGGGGTGAATGAATCTCCCCTTTAAATAGTTTCGCCCAATTAAAATTCTTCCTAATACAAACAGAAGGCTAATAAGCAATTGCGGAATAACAATGTTAAAGGACACTCAATACCACTGTCAAACATATAGTGTGCGCAGCAATGAAATGAATACATATGGAAAATCAACCCATATCATCCCTATGCATTCATCTAGCGCCAAAACACGCAAAGAGATCAAACCACTGCACAAAGAGTTTTTAGGTGTTTCGGTCCTCCAGACCTACGTCCACCCCACACTCAACCCGAGTGTGGCTTACTGCTGACTCACAGCTTGAACCGCTGGGCATCACAGCTTGCCTACAACCCACTGAGCCTCACAGCTTGCTGTCCGAGGTATCCACCTCGCCCGCTGAGCAACACAGCTTGCTGTCCAGTGGAATCCACCACTGCAATCACTGGGGATTACAGCTTGACCCGTCCAGTGGAATCCTCCACTGCAAACACTGACTAACAGCTTGAAGAAAGGTATAAAATGAAAACAAAAACGGAAGACACAACAACTGAAAGCTGGAAATAAAGCACAAGTAATATAGCTCTCGAAGGAGCAGTTCTGACTTGGATTTGATCCAAATGCCAGACAATCACTATCTCTCTCTCTTTCTCTGCTCGAGCTCTCTATCTCTCTCTTGCTCTTCTTTCTCTTCTTTCTCTGCTCTTCTTCTCTTTCTCTTCTCTTTCTCTTTTCTCTGGATCGAACAGGCTCTCTATTCTTTCTCTCTACTTCTGCTCTTCTACTTCGATCAGCCTTCTCCTGAGGAAGAAGACTTCCTTTTATAGCAGCAGCAAGCAAGAGGGCGTGTGGCTTCCACATTTCCCGCCCAGAAGCTTGGACCACGTGGCAGCATCCTGTCAGCCATTCTAGCCTCGGATCACGTGCCAGGTGCCAACCTCGGATCACGTGCCTTCATTAAGCTTCACGAACAGAACCTTTCAGACAGTCAGATAGAGTTATCAGTTTAATGTCGACACCTTGTACAGACTTTGTATTGTAATGCAGTGTGTAGACTTTGCAATGTATGGACTTTGCAAAGCGAAGACAAAGTATAGACTTAGAGTGAACGATGCACAAATGCATGAACCACACAGACTGTATAGACTTAGTGTGGCTTGAAGCACAGAATGCAATGGCTAAGGTTATGAGTGTATAGACTCTGCATGCGTGCTACATCAATGTACAGACTTGCTGACAATGAGTGTGCAGACTCTGCTTTGAACAATACACAATGTATAGACTTAGTCATGCGTGCAGCAAAGACAATGTACAGACTATGCCATGCTCACAGTTAATGCATGTACAGACTTGTATGAGGAACAGGCTGTATAGACTTAGACGAATGACCCACAAGCTGCAATGTGTAGACTTGAAGAGCATTCAGCAGCCAATGTATAGACTTGCAGACTTGTGCAGACTAGACAGTGTATGGACTTGATGAGCATGCAGCACACAATGTGCAGACTTCGTGAACATGCAAGTGAGCGATGTACAGACTTGCTAAACAATGCATGCACAAGACGCTAAGGAATGTACAGACTTAGTGTCTTGAGTATAGTGATGCACATATCAATGTATAGACTTGACTGATGTGTAGGCATGCAGCAAATGTATAGACTTGACGAAATGTCCATGTGATGCAACAGGACTCTGTACAGACTTAGCCTGAGCAAGGGCTGTACAGACTTTAGCAATGAATGTGCAGACTTGATGCAATGCAAGGCAAACGAATGTATGGACTTTCACAATGTGTGGACTTGCCAAAGGAAAGGCTGTACAGACTTGAGCAAAGCAAGGGCTGTACAGACTTGAGAAAGCACGATGTATAGACTTTGGCAAAGCAGCGATGTATAGACTTGAACACATGCATTATGCGATGTACTGACTTGGACGCATGCATGCTATGCGATGTGTAGACTTGCCAGCAGCAAGTGTATGGACTTACCAGCTATGAATGTGCAGACTTTATCTTGAATGATGCATGTACAGACTTGCTGTCATGATGTACAAACATAGTCCAATGTACAGACTTGCTGAACTGTCGTATGGACATAACACCCATGAATGCTTGGACAGCCTTCAACGAGTGTACACACTTTGTGTGCGTGCAAAGGCAGTGAACGTAGATAAAGCAAGCGATGTATAGACTTGCTAGAGTAATGCACGAACACAGTCAGCAGGTGCGTGCAAGCCAGACAGTGTATGGACTTCTCGTTATGCATCCAGACGAATGTACAGACTTGAGTTATGCAACTGAAGGCTGTACAGACTTGCTATGAAAGTGAGACGCAACATGAGACGCTCGAATGTACAGACTTGCTGGTTGTGTTAAGACACAGCATGAGACGCTGAGAGAGACGATGCATGCTTAGACAGTGTATAGTCTTGTAAGACGCGATGCAATGTATGGACTCAGAAAGACGCTGAGTGAGACAAAGCATGAATAGCACTGGCGATGTACATACTTGCCATCTGAAGTGTGTACAGCCTTCACTGAAGAGTGTTCAGACTTAGCCTGCAACATTGTGTAGACTATGTAACGTGCAGACAAGACACTGTATGGACTTGAGAGCGACCAGAACAATGTACAGACTTTGACATGATGCATGAGATGCATGAAATGTATTGGCTGTACAGACTTGATCGATTAACAGCAGATGAGTGTATAGACTTCAGCTATCAAGGTTCAGGCAGGCTGTCTAAGGGTGTACAGACTATGCTGAGAGAGTGAGACACTGGCTGTACAGACAACACTACAGCAACACACGTTGTACAGACTTCACGTGTGCAGGACTATGAACATTACAAAATGATGCAATGACATGCCAAATGAATGTGCAGAGTTATGAAATGCACCAGTTATGAAATGCACCAATGCACACAGCCTGTTCCATGTAATGACACTCAGATAAGATGTTAATGCACACAGCCTGTTCCATGTAATGACACTCAGATAAGATGTTCAATGAAACATTCATATGCAACACAACAGATTCATATGCAGACACAAACAGATGATGACTTATTATAGTGTTTGCTATCATCAAAACCACAGGGACACAACAATCTCCCCCTTTTTGATGATGGCAACACTATGAGTCATACTGACTTGAATCAATTACTCTCCCCCTTTGACTTCAGCAAAAAGACATTAGTTGAAGAGGAAAGTATAAGAATGCATAAGATGAGTGAATTAAAAAACTCCCCCTTTGACTAAGCCATGAAATGCTTTCTCCCCTTTTGACAACAGCAAAGAAAATGGAGTGATCATTGACTGTTGAAGGAGATGATATAGGAGCTATTATGCAATGCTGAGTTACAGTCATCTGAAACTCCCCCTATCAACATGAATGTTTGACTACCTTAACTACAGATGACCCAGAATTTCCCTTGAAGAGCAGGAATGAACTCTGGTTAACCAATGAATCAATCTGAAGTCCACCACCATAAGGATTCTGAAGTTCAGAAGACTGCAAGTGAACAAGGTAATAATGGGAGTAGCATCTCACATTTGTATGGTCAGAAAACTGATAAGAGAGGATTTGTCAATACAGTTTCTGTTGAACAAGTTGTCAGATATGAAACAGATCATGAGGGATTGTAGGGCATGCACAACTACAATAAGTCTTAACATGAAAAGACTCTCTTATCATAGAGGGTTATGAATTAGCAACTTGACCAACCTGATTTAATTATGATGTATACCAGATTTATCAATTAAATTCAATACTCATATCTGAAATCAAGTTTTAATAAAGGTGAACCAAATAACCAGATAACACTCATGACCAATCATCTTCATCTTACACACAAAATCTCAATGACTGCTTTTAAGAGTTACACAGATTAGTATTGAGATTAAACACTTTTTACAGGAACATGAGTTGACATAGTTTGCATGAAATTTTCATTTGAAGCATATTTTACTTTACCTGAGCAATTTAGGTTGATCAACACCTTTTTACATGAGGCACAACACGTCTCAGGTGAAGTGACCCAGTTACTCAGTGTGATAACTGTCATTGCCTCTCAACATTGAGACCAGAGTTAGCAATAGACATGTCTTTTTACGTGAGGAGACACCTTGATCAGAGGCCAGACTCCCCAGTTACTTGACACAAATATGCCATTGCTCTGTCAGGTTTTTCAATAAATTTTTACCAGAGATAACTATGGCACTTCATGACATAAGTTACTTTATTTCATTGATGAAGAACTCAGTTTCTCAGTGACCAAGTCATTGCTCTGAATTCACAGTTTTTCAATTAGTCAACATTTCTCAAGTTAATGTTTAACCACAGTACTCACTCTATGTATCTCTACCAAAGTAGCCTTGATTTCAAATTTTCAGATATCAGATGAGAGAGTCTAAGGTTCTCATGACACATGTGGTTAAAGTTCATTAAATCTTATCATTAAGATATTTTCAAGATATTTAAATGCAAGTCTGAGAATACATAGTTCTTATATCAGTCTGATTCATTGGTTGTTCTTAAACCTATATGATAGAAATTTCTACATGATTCAGACTAGATTGTATGACATGCAATTTGTGTTCCTCAGATCAAATCGAAAGAATAACTGACCAACTAGTCAACAATAGAATTAAGTCTGTCACACCAGCTAAGAAGAATGTGAAGGATGAGTGTAAGCTGGTGTAAGAGTCAACACATATAGGAATATATCAGAAGAGTGTATATCAACAAACAGTAGCTGAGTCTGGAGTTCAGACAGATCAGCTGACAGGTAGTAACATGAAGAAGGTTGAAAGAGACTCTTCTTTGACAACTCAGCGAATAGAAGGCAGAATCCATTTTCAAGAGAGAGAAATATGAAATCAGATGAGAGTTATTCAATTACTCGACAAGAGGTGTTCAAAGTGTGACAAACTAAACACCAATTTTAAATGCTCTCCCTGTCTAGATCCAATGGAATATCCTTTTAGGTTTTTTTAAATGCACTACTCTTCATATGCAACATCAGTCAAACTCCCCCTGACAAAGTGCATGAAATGCAATTAAAGCACTGCTCATGATTTTAAAATATGCTCAAGGAGAATTCATGCTTGTTCAATCAGAGAGAGAGTTTACCAAATGCATCAAGTTCATTTCAGTTTTTCAGATTTTTCAGATTTTATGATATACAGTATACTGCTCTATATGAACACTTGACCCTTGGTATTTGGCGGAGAACTTGGTCTCAAGGACCATCTCACACATAGTAAGAACCTCCAGATAGATTACATCTACCCTTTAGTAACTTACCATTTAATATACCAGGGTTATGCAAAGAGATGCAGTGCAAAGCAGTTCTATATGCATTGAATGACTTCCTTGATGGACACATGCATTGTCTATATGCATTTAAATGAATCATTCAACCTCAGTGCAACACATGAATAAACTCAGTGCAAAATACATGCACAACCATGAGAGAAGACCATTAGATATGTTCAGAATTAAATTCAATAGCTGAGTCTGGAAAGCAGACTGATCAGCTAGACAAGAAGAAGTCATCAGAAATCAGATAAACTTTTCAACAATTTCAGATGATGAAATTTAAACAAGGTGTTCAGAACTAACCTGAATAGTGCAGTCCTGGGGTTCCATTTTTTTTTTTTGAGTGCCTTGGTTTATTGACCCCTTTTATTCCATTCCAAGGCACACATGTAACATGTTAATCAAATTGATCCTGCAGGGACCCAAACAACCTTGGGTCCCGAGTTAACTCTAACAGGTGTTCTGAATAGTTTCTTGGCAACATTATCATCATTCTCCATCAGGTAACAATTATTCATGAAATGACCAAACTTTCCACAATATCTACATGATATAACAACCCTTGAATTCTTTTTGTGAACATTGTTATAATCATGTAACCTATGTGAGTTAGCATGAGAATTTCTGTTACTTGCATGAAATTTTGATTTACTATTACCTGCCCACCAGCATTCAGAAGCTCGGTGGCCAGGTTTTCCACATTCAACACATGCAAGAATCTTTTCCTTAAAAGCAGCTTTATTTCTTCCAAAAAAATTTCTATTTGCAGGGAATTTGACAAATTTGGAATTGAAGTGATTTCCCTGAACATACCAGCAGTCCTTGACTGCATGCCCATACTTACCACATTCAAAGCACCTAACATGCTTACTTCTAGATCCAGAATTATTCCTATAATTCCTGACCAACACTCAACAGCCTTATGACCTGGCTTGTTGCAATTGAAGCATGTGATGTGCTGGTTAAACTTAAGTTTGTTTCTGTTGTACCCATGATGATCAGAAGATCTAGCATGCAGTTTATCATCTTGTTTCATGATGGAACATGCATCCATGATATGACCATGCTTACCACAGTAATAGCAAGAAGCATCAGATTTCCTAGGGGCATGGTTTCTATCAGATGAATTCCTAGATGCATGCGAATGAGTACATGAGGCATGAGCATTTTGCATTGACCCATCAAATTCAGCCGAGCTAACTGATTTATGACACAAGTAGGGACATTTTTAACCCCATCTTTCTTTCCATTCTTGTTCAATTGTTTAACTTTGTTTACAATTCTTGTTGGTTTTTCAGCTTTCTGTGCCTTAAATTGAAAGACATATGATGAAGGTGTTTTCAGATTTTTATTTTATTTTGGGGATTGACTTGAGGTACTAGCTACATCAGAGCTTTGCACAAAAGTAGTGTATAGCTGGTTTCTAGTAGTTTCCTTAACATCAGAACTACAACTTATCCGTTCTCTTGAATTGTCATTCTTATCTTTCATGACAGCTTTTATCTTTCCTTCATTTTTAGCAGACTTGGATGCTGAGTTTTCCAGATCATGAATTTTATTTTCCAAGCTAGCAATGTGAAGTTCATAACTTGCTATCTCCTGTTCACTACAATTTACATATTCACTTAGAACTTTGTTTGCAGTTTTATACTTCTCAATTTCTTGTTCTAAATTGTTCAACATTTGTGATTCTCCATCACAGGTGAATTTTTCCTTTTTTAAGGTGAGAAGTGTTTTAGATAAGCCAGTGTTTAACAACTTTAACTTTTCAACTTCAGCTTTCAGTTCAGTGTTTTCCTCCTCAAGTTTTTGTGGTTGAGCTTCCTTAATAACATATTTTTCTTTTTCGACAGTCAGAAACCTCTGTGAGAAAACAGTATTTAAAACCATCAGTTTCTTGTTTTGTTCCCTCAGTTCTTTGTTCTCTTCAGATAGCTTCATGACTCCTTCACTACATTTTCCATTTCCAGACATAAGCTCCAATTTTTCAATTAGTTCATCTTCTCTTTCCTCCACTTTAATTTTATCAGCAAGCAAATTTCTGTGATCTTCTTTAAACAAGATAATTTGTTTCTTCATCCATTCATTCTCATTATAAAGATCTTCATTTCGTTCTCTTAGAGCAGAAATATGCATTGTTTCCTTGTTGATTTTATTCAGACTAGCCTTGAGATTTTCATTTTCTTTTTGAACTTCAGCATGTTCAAGCTTTAGTTTGTCCATTAAAGAATTAATTTTAGTCAACTCTTGCATGCCTTTTAGATGCTCATTTTTCTTCTCATTCAGCTGATTCTCAATTTCTGATATTTTGTCCAAGCATGATTGTTTTTCAATTTTTAGAGAACCATTTTGTTTCTTAAGGTTCTGAACATCTAGCATGCATGTATCATAGGATTTTTTCAGATTTGGACAGTTTTCATAGGGAGCTTTCAAATTTATCTGATCACATTTCTTTTTCAATTTTTTATTCTCAGATTTTAATCTTTCACATCTATCAGAGAGTTCCTCATTTATATTCCATAAATCATCAATCGAAAGTTCTTCGGATCCAGAGCTTACCTGAGATGATGATTCTTCATCATCCTTTCCACGGTTGGCCATCAAACAGCTGTCCTCATGTTTGTTATAAGCAGAAATGACTCTGTCATATATCTCTTTTCCAGAAGTGCACCTGAGAGCAAAAGGATATATGTCAATATTGATCGCAGCTCTCATGATATTAAGAACTATGATATTATCACGGTTCTTTATTCTGTCCTCTCTAGACCACTTGGTCTCATCATGAGGTAATTCATGTGGACCTTTAGATAGTAGACTCTATAGTTTGGGATCAATGGAGTCTAAGTACATACATAGGCCTCCTAGCCAACTATTGAAGTTAGAACCATCATAAACCAGAGGACGAGCCATTTGGACAGATGGCAAACAGATTCAACGCACAGAACAATTAGAAAAGAAATGAATCAGAAGCGAAATAGCACTGAATACAGCAGAATCGGATCTGCAGGTCGTTGGACCTTCTATGCAGACACCTTCTCTGATACCAAGTGTTGGGTTCGGTGTGGTGGATTCAGAGGGGGGTGAATGAATCTCCCCTTTAAAAAGTTTCGCCCAATTAAAATTCTTCCTAATACAAACAGAAGGCTAATAAGCAATTGCGGAATAACAATGTTAAAGGACACTCAATACCACTGTCAAACATATAGTGTGCGTAGCAATGAAATGAACACATATATAAAATCAACCCATATCGTCCCTATGCATTCATCTAGCGCCAAACACAAAGAGATCAAACCACTGCACAAAGAGTTTTTAGGTGGTTCGGTCCTCCAGACCTACGTCCACCCCACACTCAACCCAAGTGTGGCTTACTGCTGACTCACAGCTTGAACCGCTGGGCATCACAGCTTGCCTACAACCCGCTGAGCCTCACAGCTTACTGTCCGAGGTATCCACCTCGCCCGCTGAGCAACACAGCTTGCTGTCCAGTGGAATCCACCACTGCAACCGCTGGGGATTATAGCTTGACCCGTCCAGTGGAATCCTCCACTGCAAACGCTGACTAATAGCTTGAAGAAAGGTATAAAATGAAAAAAAAAATGGAAGACACAGCAATTGAAAGTTGGAAATAAAGCACAAGTAATATAGCTCTCGAAGGAGCAGTTCTGGCTTGGATTTGATCCAAATGCCAGACAATCACTATCTCTCTCTCTTTCTCTACTCGAGCTCTCTATCTCTCTCTTTCTCTTCCTTCTCTTCTTTCTCTTCTGCTCTTCTTCTCTTTCTCTTCTCTTTTCTCTGGATCGAACAGGCTCTCTATTCTTTCTCTCTGCTTCTGCTCTTTTGCTTCTGTTCTTCTACTTCGATCAGCCTTCTCCTGAGGAAGAAGACTTCCTTTTATAGCAGCAGCAAGCAAGAGGGCGTGTGGCTTCCACATTTCTCGCCCAGAAGCTTGGGCCACGTGGCAGCATCCTGTCAGCCCTTCCAGCCTTGGATCACGTGCCAGGTGCCAACCTCGGATCACGTGCCTTCATTAAGCTTCACGAACAGAACCTGTCAGACAGTCAGATAGAGTTATCAGTTTAATGTCGACACCTTGTACAGACTTTGTATTGTAATGCAGTGTGTAGACTTTGTAATGTATGGACTTTGCAAAGTGAAGACAAAGTATAGACTTAGAGTGAACGATGCACAAATGCATGAACCACACAGACTGTATAGACTTAGTGTGGCTTGAAGCACAGAATGCAATGGCTAAGGTTATGAGTGTATAGACTCTGCATGCGTGCTACATCAATGTACAGACTTGCTGACAATGAGTGTGCAGACTCTGCTTTGAACAATGCACAATGTATAGACTTAGTCATGCGTGCAGCAAAGACAATGTACAGACTATGCCATGCTCACAGTTAATGCATGTACAGACTTGTATGAGGAACAGGTTGTACAGACTTAGACGAATGACCCACAAGCTGCAATGTGTAGACTTGAAGAGCATTCAGCAGCCAATGTATAGACTTGCAGACTTGTGCAGACTAGACAGTGTATGGACTTGATGAGCATGCAGCACACAATGTGCAGACTAGGTGAACATGCAAGTGAGCGATGTACATACTTGCTAAACAATGCATGCACAAGACGCTAAGGAATGTACAGACTTAGTGTCTTGAGTATAGTGATGCACATATCAATGTATAGACTTGACTGATGTGCAGGCATGCAGCAAATGTATAGAATTGACGAAATGTCCATGTGATGCAACAGGACTCTGTACAGACTTAGCCTGAGCAAGGGCTGTACAGACTTTAGCAATGAATGTGCAGACTTGATGCAATGCAAGGCAAACGAATGTATGGACTTTCACAATGTGTGGACTTGCCAAAGGAAAGGCTATACAGACTTGAGCAAAGCAAGGGCTGTACAGACTTGAGAAAGCACGATGTATAGACTTTGGCAAAGCAGCGATGTATAGACTTGAACACATGCATTATGCGATGTACTGACTTGGACGCATGCATGCTATGCGATGTGTAGACTTGCCAGCAGCAAGTGTATGGACTTACCAGCTATGAATGTGCAGACTTTATCTTGAATGATGCATGTACAGACTTGCTGTCATGATGTACAAACATAGTCCAATGTACAGACTTGCTGAACTGTCGTATGGACATAACACCCATGAATGCTTGGACAGCCTTCAACGAGTGTACACACTTTGTGTGAGTGCAAAGGCAGTGAACGTAGATAAAGCAAGCGATGTATAGACTTGCTAGAGTAATGCACGAACACAGTCAGCAGGTGCGTGCAAGCCAGATAGTGTATGGACTTCTCGTTATGCATCCAGACGAATGTACAGGCTTGAGTTATGCAACTGAAGGCTGTACAGACTTGCTATGAAAGTGAGACGCAACATGAGACGCTCGAATGTACAGACTTGCTGGTTGTGTTAAGACACAGCATGAGACGCTGAGAGAGACGATGCATGCTTAGACAATGTATAGTCTTGTAAGACGCGATGCAATGTATGGACTCAGAAAGACGCTGAGTGAGACAAAGCATGAATAGCACTGGCGATGTACATACTTGCCATCTGAAGTGTGTACAGCCTTCACTGAAGAGTCTTTAGACTTAGCCTGCAACATTGTGTAGACTATGTAACGTGCAGACAAGACACTGTATGGACTTGAGAGCGACCAGAACAATGTACAGACTTTGACATGATGCATGAGATGCATGAAATGTATTGGCTGTACAGACTTGATCGATTAACAGCAGATGAGTGTATAGACTTCAGCTATCAAGGTTCAGGCAGGCTGTCTAAGGGTGTACATACTATGCTGAGAGAGTGAGACACTGGCTGTACAGACAACACTACAGCAACACACGTTGTACAGACTTCATGTGTGCAGGACTATGAACATTACAAAATGATGCAATGACATGCCAAATGAATGTGCAGAGTTATGAAATGCACCAGTTATGAAATGCACCAATGCACACAGCCTGTTCCATGTAATGACACTCAGATAAGATGTTAATGCACATAGCCTGTTCCATGTAATGACACTCAGATAAGATGTTCAATGAAACATTCATATGCAACACAACAGATTCATATGCAGACACAAACAGATGATGACTTATTATAGTGTTTGCTATCATCAAAACCACAGGGACACAACAAGAGTTTTGTTTTTGTAGGTACTTCACGGTGTTAATCTTCTTCCAAAGCTCCTTCATCTGTTTTCTCTCCCATGAGCGGCGTCTTCATCCAGTGTTCCCTCATCCTGCTGTTGCAGCCACTGCGGCTGTTGTTGTTTTCCCTTTACTGCTGCAAACACAGCAGAAGGATTCGCTCCCTTAGCATTTTTATTGTCAGTATTAGTATTTCACGTATCCCTTTCTTATAGCTATCTTGCTAGAGAAAGTCACGATCTTTGCGCATATTATAATCTTGCCTTGCATATCATAGTATTCACATATTCCCAACCTTGTTACTTCTCTTAGGGGTTTAAAACAAAAACACACAAGGTGTGTTCATGCCCAATTTGTTTGATTTCATATCTTTAGAGCATTGATACTACACACTTGGCTAATCCATATCTTTGTTTATTTTATGTGTTTGCAAGGGTAATCAAGCTATAAACCCCCTTCATCGGCCGGCCGATAGAAGGAGGAAGGAAGAATTCTCAATCTCACCCGCTCAATACAAGGTACATGCGATCATCCTTCTTCTTTTGAGGTAACCCCTCTGGCGATCACCCTCCTTATAGCATCTCATGCTCCACCTCTTTTTCTTCATATCCGTCATATTTTAGCATGTCTATGTGACACGTTCACAAATTGGCGATCACGGTGGGACCCCTTTTATTTTTAGTTTGATTACCCCTCCCTTTGGCATCCTCGCGTGCCCCTCCCTTCGGCACCCTCGCATGCCCCTCCTTCGTGCTCCATGTAGCACACTCCCCTTGTGCACCACGTGCACACCTCTCACTAGATTAGCCAATTTGTGTAGTATCCATATCATTTTTATTAGAAAAGAAATTGATTTCTATCTGTCATCAGGGTTAACGGTTCTCTGGAACTGAATAATGTCCTTCATACCGCCGTCATTTCCACATACAGCGACTGTTCGAACAAGCGATGTTTCCATTTTTATTTTCAGCATTTTCATCATTTTATAATTAACGCCCCTCACAGAGGCGTCATTTCCCAATATAACGCCTCACACCAAGGCGTCAGTTTCTTTGACTGTTATTGATTTTCGTTGTTGCTTGATCACTGATTACTGTATTTTGATGCCCCTTTCAGAGGCGTCTTTCACTGGTAGAGCGCCTTACTAAAAGGCGTTATTTGGATTATCATTGCTTTTATTCATCATTTTAAGTTTGATTATTGCTATCTGACGCTCCTATGCACAGGCGTCATTTCTACACACAGCGCCTCACTTTAAGGCGCTATTTTATTTTGGTTGCTATCTGTTTGCACTATTCACAGTGATTAGCGACTGACACTCAGTCGCTGCTTGTCGATATAGCGACCTTATCCAGGTCGTCATTTTTGTTCTGTGCCCCCAGAACCCCTGTTTATTGCTGTTCATTCACTTGATTGATTCTGATATTATCTGCTTGATATTGCCTGCATTAGGTTGCATCTAGGGCATTCGGCTTGGGAGACCTCCTCTCCCCACACTTTTAGGAGTCACACCCCCTCTTGGTGAAGGAAGGACCCTCCTTTGAGCATTCCGTCTCATTGGACCGAAAATTCCTAAACCAAGCCTCCGTAAGTCTCCGTACCCGTGGATTCCCTCGCGGACGCTAGGCGGGTTGTACTATTGAAGCACCCGGAGTATAGTTGACCCATACGTTAGTGAGGAGAGAGAAAGAACCTAGATACCCGAAGATTATACCCAAACTTTCAACCAGGACCCACATTCAAAGGAGAGAGCTTATTATAAAACTCACCTCAATCTTCAAAGAAAACCTTAAAACTTTGGGCTCATTACAACTTGAGTGTTTATTTTGTTTGATAAGGTGATATCTCTTGGGTATACTTGCTTGTTGGAAACCTATTTCTTCCTCTTTAAGCATGAAACTTCGTTCAGGTAAAATCATCAATATGGCCAACTATGGGTATACTTATGATGGTTATGAGGAGGGTCACTCTGACCCGTTTTACGAGGTTCCCTCTCAGGATCCTGTCTACTATGAGGGAAACTACATTCCTTCTCCCACTCAGGTCCACATGATGGACACCACTTCTCTGGAGGTTGAGCCTTCTTCCCAAACTCAACCTCCCACTCAAAATACTTCAGGGGACGCTTCCCCTTCTTTCAACTTCAACGATGTTCTCAAAGTTCTTGCTCAACTGGATGACTCCCAGCGCCAGGCGGCCCAAGCTGCTTTAAAGGGAAAGTATGTCCCGTCATCTTCTAACCCTCCCCAGGCCATGGGTGGCCACTCTATTAGTTCTCCCAATGACCAGGCGGTCGCACCTAGGGTGCTCTCGCGCCCACCAACTCCTGTTATGACTACGCCGACCCAACCGGCAAGTCACTCTATTGCTAGGCCTCAACAACCTCCTGCTTTTCAATTCTTGAGAAGGCCTATGCCGAACCAATACTCTTTTCGTCCGGCCCCAGCCGAGTCTGATAACCACACTATACTCCTCCAAAGGATGGCTAGTATGGAGGAGCAGCTCAAGAAGGTCACTGCACCCAAGGCCGCTCCCGAAGTTATGCTTCCCACTCTGCCAGTTTTTCATCTACCCCCATCTGAAATGCCGAATTTCTTGCGGTACAATGGAACGGGTAATCCGTACATCCACTTGAAAAACTTCTTATATGAGGCATCATTCTGGCAGGATAACAAGACTTCTCTGGCTTATCTCTTTAGGCGGTCTTTAGATGGCCCGGCATTAGAATGGTTTTACTCCTTGGAGCTGGCCGATGCCAGTGACTTTGATGCTGTTCAACGGAAGTTTCTACAGAAGTACAAGGACCGTGTGGGTCCCTCTTTGTCTGTTACTGATCTGGTTGCCGAAAAGATGAAGCCCGAGGAGGACTTCGTTTTATTTGCTGATAGGTGGAGAGCTATGGCCGAAAAATTGAAGGACACACTATCGGAAACGGAGCAAGTGAAGATGATTATATCAAACTCCATTCCGCAGTTCCGTCATATTTTAGCCATGAACAAGTTGAGCACTATGGAAGAGCTTTATGAAAGAGCTAGATATATACAAACTCAGATGAAAGATTCGCCCATTATGGGCATGTTTGAGCCAAGACCAAAGGTAATGAAGAAGAACGTTAATGTTGGCAATACTGGTGTGACCACTGAAGGCATTGTTACTAATGAGCAGGTGAGCGCGTTTGACAATTCCACACCCTTCCGCCACCCTCCAAACTAAGGGCCGCCACCACAGCAGCCCGCCTTCCAAAACCAGGTCCACCAGCCAAATAATAACCCTCCTCAGACCTTACGGCCTCTTCCACCTCCTCAACAACAACCCCACTTTACTCCACAGAATCAACCTGCACAGTACCACCAAATGCCCCCGCCAGCCAATTATGCACAACAACAACTGCAACAACCAAGAAGACCATTGGGTCCCCAAAGAGCACAATACCCTCCCTTACCCGAAAGTCTATCAGATATTTCAATGCCCTCATGGCCGCCAACGCGCTCACCTTGCCTAAAGAAAGAACGATATGGCCGCAACATGTAGACACCTCCCGGTATTACGTCTTCCATCGGCAGCCAGGGCACAACATAGACCATTGTTTTCACTTCAAGGATTACATATATGATATGAATGATCAAGGTGATATTGATTGGGATGAAATGAGGAGGTTTATCACTACGTTAAAGGCTCGAAGGCCTCCTCGGCAACCACCGGCTCAGCAGCCCCCACAACAAGGTCAGCAGCAGCAAGGTCCTCAGCAACAGCAGGCTCCTGCACCCCAACCAAATATGGGGATTGTCAATAATCGCTATCGGAGCACCCGGTTCAAAATCAACAAGTAAACCTTGTCACCTCAATCCACGAAGTGGAGAGAGGGCAGGGCTGGCATAAGGAAAGCGCCTCTGTCGGGGCCATTAATCAAAACTCCAGTCAACCACAACCACCACAATTGCTAAGAAGGCTTCAACATGTACCCCCTTCCCAACCGCCACGTCCCCTTATACGTTCCAGCACTCCAGGGCCACTTAACCCTAACCCTACTCCTTCACAGCCTCTTCTTTTACGCCAACCCACGAATTCTCCTTCACCCTAAAACCCTCCACCAAATAGACATCTCCTTATCCGCCCCTCGCCGGCAACTGTCACCCCTCCTGTTTCGCCGCAATCTACCCTATCCACCACCATCATGCTTCCAAGGCCCCTCCTTGTCACCCGACCCCCGTCGCCGTGTTCCGATAATCCCCAGCCGGCGAGGCCTCTTATAAGAACCCCTCCTTCTGCCAATCCTGCACCAGCACCCAACGCGCCCTACACCATTCCCTCTACCTCCTCTACCCCTTTACCCACTCTAGGCCCGACAGAGGCTCCGAAATCAATGGTGCTCCGTAGTGGACAGATGTTCCATCGAGTGTTTCCCCAGTGGGAGCAGGAGCCGATACAAGAACAAGGAGAACAGGAATAAGAGTCTGCAGCGGGCACGGAGTATGATATATTGAAACATTTGGACAGAACACCGGCCTGAATTTCTATTCTGGAATTGATCAAAAGATCTACTACACACCAGCTAGCCCTAAAGCAATATTTGCAAAAAGTAATGGTAAATGAAGACATCCCAGTTGAGCAAGTCACTAAAGTTTTAAGTCCAGCCAGCAATCAACCGGCCATCACTTTTTATGAACATGAATTGGCTCCGCAGCCGGCCAGAAAATATGCACTGTGCATTACTATTGACATTAACAAGGTGGCAGTGAAACAATGTTTGGTGGATACTGGGGCATTCATTAATGTTTTGCCACCAAGTACCTTAAAAATGTGTGGCATCCCGGAAAGTCAAATCCGGTCATCTACAATCACCGTCACAGCTTATGACAACACCAAGAAGCCGCCTTTAGGGATGATCACTTTAAAAGTTGGTTTGGGACCAGCCTCAGTCATAGTAGATTTCCATATTCTAGACATGGACCCGACATTCAATGGCATTTTGGGTCGCCCTTACATTCAAGAGCTTGATGCCGTGCCCTCCACGAACCATCAATGCATAAAATTTCCGCACAAAGGGCGCATTATCAAAGTCACCAGTATGCCCATTTTACCGGTAGAAGATATACATTCCGCAACATCGGTGCCTTCTATGTGGCCTTCCAATAGGCCTTTGCTCTCAGTTTTGGATGTTGCTGATCTGCGGCAAGACTTGGTAAGGCCGTATCCCTCAACCCCTCCTACCACCCAAATGTCACCACAACCATCCAAAGGCAAGAAGAAAAAGGGTTTGATAAACACGCCAGGATGGAACATTCTGATGAAAATGGGGTATAGGACTGGTAAAGGCCTGGGTGTTACTCTTCAGGGGAGAGTCAAGCCCGTCAGGCATCAAAAGATAATTCCCCGGGGTGGCCTAGGGTACAAAGGGCCAAGCAAAGACAAAGATGAGCCAAGGGCCGTTATGACTTCCACTCTCAAGACAGATCGGCAGCCTCTTACATGGACCCTACAAACACACTTTATGAAAGGAGGCACTCATAATGATGAGCAAACCACGCTAGTCACTTCCATGATGGATTGTCAAGATGTACATGGACGGCAGTTTGCTCGCCACATAGCCCCGCTGGTTACATATAAAGCCCTGGAGTCCTTATGGCCAGATAAAAGAAGAAAGATGGATGACCCCAAATGTGACTGGTATAGATGGTTCGACATGAACGATGTCACTATTGCTCTGAGTTGACTGTTTATGCCAACTGATCCGGAATGGCCGCCACTGATTCATGAATTAATTGAAAAGCCAGCAGTGATCACGGACAAGAGGCAGCTTCTAAACAATTACACAGATACCGAGGAGTCGGATGTGCCGTTCGAGGAAGGCTACAACGTAGATAGGCTATGGGCCGGCCTCTTCTCTATTAAATCCATTCATCCAACGATTGTTGTCCATTTGTTTAATCAAATATTTTGCTCGGATGTCCCTAGACCGCCCGCGGTCTTGATAACCTTTTCTCCAAATTCACTTCAAGATTCTCCTCCGATTCCTCCCTCGCTCCTCGAGTAATTCTCTAAACTCTCCATCACACCCCCGCGTGGGTCATCATTTACACAATCTTTCATCAATATGTCAATCTCAACACCGCCTCCTATTCCTCCCTCTCATTGCCTTCTTCTTGAAAATGAAAATGAAAACGAAAAAAAAAACGCCAAAATTCAAACTTTCCAATCTTTCATCTCCATTGAGGAGACCTCCTATCTTCTCTACCCCTCCGGTGAGGGGTCTTCTTCTGTATCCCCTTCTGTACCCATCTTTTCCTCATCTCCTTCATCTTTGTCGAATTCTAGTGATCAGGCTAGTTGCTCTTACTTATCTAGTTTTAAGACTCATGGGGCAGCTTCGCATAAGAGATCCAAGGGTAAGCAGATTCCCCGTAGATTCTTGTTAGAATTAGCTAGAAGGTGTCGGGCATGCTTAGCTCTTCCCGAATTTCTGGAGAATCCGATTATCTGGCCAAAAATAGAATATGAAGGTACTTGTATTTTTAATGAGGGTTTTGGTGTTTATGAGATCATGAATGATGAAGACCCTATTGAAGAGGGGGATGGAGGTTACGAAGAATATGAGGACGAGGCTGATGCTTTTGCCAGTGGCATGAGGAGATTCGATGAGCCATCAGCCTCAGTAGAAGAGCCTACCAAAGAAATAAATCTGGGTACTGAGGAAGACCCTAGGATTGTCCTCATTAGCAAGAACTTGTCGCCCTTTGAAGAGGAGGAGCTTATTTTGGTTCTTCAAGAATATAAGGACACGTTTGCATGGAGTTATGAAGATATGCCTGGACTAGACCCTGCACTTGTTGAACATTGACTTACACTTAAGCCAGGATCCATTCCGGTCAAACAGCGGTTGAGACGTTTCCACCCTAATATGGCATTAAAAATGAAAGAAGAGGTCGATAAGCTCCATAAGGCTAGATTTTTTAGAGTTGTCCTCTATCGTAATTGGGTGGCTAACATCATCCCAGTCATGAAGAAAGATGGAAAGGTGTGGATTTGCATAGACTTTCGGGACCTCAATTGCGCGTGTCCTAAAGACTTCCCCCTCCCTCATATTGATGTTTTAATCAACAATACGGCAGGATATGAGACTCTCTCCTTTATGGATGGCTTTTTAGGTTACAATCAGATTCGCTTAGCGGAAGAAAATCAAGAGAAAATATCGTTCACTACACCATGGGGAACTTATTGCTATGTGGTCATGCCCTTTGGACTTAAGAATGCTGGAGCCACCTATCAAAGGGCTATGATGAAAATTTTTCATGATATGATCCACATTTATATAGAGGTGTACGTTGACGACATGGTAGTGAAATCAAGGATAAGGATTGAGCATCCCGGGGTTCTAACCAAAGTCTTGCAAAGAGCGCGGGAGTATCAGCTAAAGATGAATCCCAAGAAGTGCGTGTTTGGTGTTTTGTCGGGGAAGTTGCTTGGATTCATCGTAAGTAAGAGGGGTATCGAGATTGATCCCAACAAGGCGAAGGCCATAAGGGAAATGCCTCCTCCCAGGAATTTGAAAGAAGTTCGAGGATTGATCGGGAGGTTGTAATTTATTCGCCGATTTGTTTCCCAGCATTCACAAAGATGTAGGATGTTCTACGAGCTTACTAAGCCGGGAGTCAAGTTTAATTGGGATGACAAATGTCAGGCAGCTTTTGACGGATTGAAGGATTATCTCTCAAATCCTCTTGTCCTGAGGCCGTCAGTTCTACGCAAACCGCTTGTTCTCTACATTTCCGTCCTGGATGACTCTGTAGGCGCTGTCCTAGCCCAAGTTGAGGAAGAAGGAAAGGAAATGGCAGCCTACTACTTGTCAAAGCTTCTTAACCCCTGCGAGCAGAGGTACTCGGCCATAGAGAAGACTTGTGCTGCTTTAGTCTGGGTAGTTCAAAAACTTAAGCATTATTTCTTAGCTCATGAAGTTCATCTCATTGCACGTATGAATCCAATCAAGTTTCTTCTTGAAAAATCTGTTCTCACCGACCGATTAGCACGATGGCAAAGCTTCCTTTCTCAATTCGATATTATCTACATTCAGCAAAAAGTGATTAAAGGCTATGCCATAGCAGAACATCTTGCCCATCACCCTCTCCCTAGATTTGACCCTGTTTGCTCAGAGTTTCCAGATGAGGAACTAATGTCCATCAATCAGTCCGATTTGATGTGGATGATACATTTTGATGGAGCTTTGAATTCAAAAGGAAAAGGGATTGGCATTGTTCTTCTATCACCAGAGGGTATCAGTATTCCGCTCGCCTCTCAGCTTGCATTTCCAGTTACAAATAATATAGCTGAGTATGAGGCTCTTCTGGCCGGACTGGAGGCCGCTCATCAATTCGGTGTTACCCAATTGCGGATTGCAGGTGATAGTCAGCTTATTCTTCGCCAAGTGCTCACCAAGTGCCGTACGCTCAATCCTAAACTCAAACCCTATCAGGAATTGACTTCTGCTTATACCAAGCTTTTCACCAAATTAATCTTCATTCACGTTCCTCGTGATCAGAATATTCTAGTTGATGCCCTTGCTTCTCTTGCATCTTCTTTGGTTTTCCTTCCCAAAAGGGATTTCCATTCTATCATTGTTCACAAGCGGCTCACTCCAACTATTAAGGATCCAGCTTTCCTTAGTGTTAAGAAGGAGGTGCTTAGGAAGGTTAAGCAAGGTGGAATCATTGAGAATAAGGAGATCATGATGTTGGATTTAGAGGAAGAATTAGATGATGAAGAAAAGCCATGGTATTATGAGATTGCTAAGTATTGCCAGGATCAATCCTATCCTGAGGAGGCCACGGCTGAAGAAAAGAAAGCTATTCGAAGAGTTGCTCAGTGATACACTCTAGTTGGAGGTGTGCTCTATAGAAGAGGTCTCACCGGAGTTTTATTAAGGTGCCTAGATGATGATGAATCTTGGAAAGTCATGGAAGATGCGCATTCAGGAGTGTGTGGTGGTCATGTCAACAGCCAGATGCTTGCTAAAAAAATCCTTAGGCTAGGTTTCTATTGGCCCACTCTAGAAGAGGATTACTCTATCTACGTTCGAAGGTGTGTCAAGTGCCAACTGTTGGGAGAATGTTGTGCTCAAGTTGGGCATGTGTGGAACGTGAGTGTTTCTATTATTTTGATGATGTCCAACTATGACCCAACTAATGATTGGTTCTATTGTTTTGATGTGATTCCAACTATGACTCAACTATGACTCATTTCTAGTGCTTTGATGATGTATGTCCTTAGAGTCATTTTGCTATTTATTATGCTTTTGCTATGCATTTGATAAAATCCATTTGCATACATTTCAGGTCATCATATTGCCAACTCAACATATCAAGAATGGCTTGCAACGCTTAACCAATTCGCCGCACAGAAATCAAGATAGATCCAAAGGCGCCAAGATCACTCAAGATGCAAAGTGGAAAGGAAGTGCAACAAATCACTCAAGACTCAAGATGCAAGTGCAAAAGATCACTCAAGATACAAAGTGGAAGCTCAGCAAGATAGAAGCTCAACAAGATAAGCCATATGTCAAAGGTGAAAGCTCGTTGAGCTAAGCCAAAATAAATGGAGTGAAGATGTCAAGGTGAAAGCTAAGGAAGAAGAACTCTTGTCATGTGATAAACCATTGGATGGTGAATGACTGGAATAAGTTGGCACGATGAAAGGAACGCGTCCAAGAAAGGAAGCAAGCTTCTACAAGGTCCGAGCATTCATCCAAGATGATCAAGGTTCAAACACTTGGTTTACATGTTCCAAATCCAAGGTCAATGCACAAAGAAGTATAGCCAAGAGAATCCAAAGCTAAAGACTGCGTTGATACGTCAAGACTGTCAAGGGAGATGCCACGGACATGAATGGGCTGCAAAAGAAGTCAAGCGGCAGAGTTAGATCGGCTAACGGACCAACCCGGGGTGAACCCGGTTCTGCCCAGCTGGCGGTCGACCGCCAGCACAGGGGCGGTCGACCACCCCAGCCAGGGACCGCCCAGCTGCAGTTCTGGCAGCTGGCGGTCGACCGCTAGCCAGTAGTGGTCGACCGCTAGTCCCAGGGATTGCCCGTTTACAGGTTTCTCAGTGTAGGTCCACCGCCAAGAGCAGTAGGTCGACCGCCAGCCCCGAGCCAACCATGTTTGACCTCGAAATCAACCTCGTGGCCAGCCCCTTTCCATGGTTTTGTTTAATCAAACCTCACCTAACTTCCCATGATTTGTGGATCTAGTCTGGAGGGCATCTATGGACCATTCAAAGTCTATAAAACACACACTTGAGAGGGTTAGAAACCCCATTGATGGAGTTGATGAAGTGAATCAAGGGAGGCCATTTCGAGAGCACTGCAGCACCTCCGTGAACAGTACTTCGGCTGGAGTTCTTCATCATTCCAAGAGATTCAAGCCTAGATCTGAAGCTATCTCAATCTCCAAGGAAGCAAGAAGCATTCAAGCCTCTCAAAGGTGATCAAAGCTGTATCCATAAACCGCTTCATCAACTCAAGAGGATCAAGAGAAGATCAAAGCTACATCCAATATCCTCTCCATCAACTCAAGGTGATTCAAGCTCATATCTCAATCCAGCATCCTCCAAGAAAGAGTAGAAGCAAGTAAGGCTAAGAGGGAAGATCAAAGGAGGCTTCAAAGGGGTGTTCAAAGCTAGAGGAGTTCGAGTTACTGTTCACGTGAACAGTACTCCGTGAAGAACATCTTCATCCAATCAAGGTATTCAAGCTCATATCAAAGAAATCATCTTCCAAGATCTGTGAAGAAGGAAGCAAGGATCAAGGTAGCATCTATTCATTTCTTCATCCAATCAAAGAGATCAAAGAGAGAAGATCAAGAGAGCATTGGAAGAACAGTTACTGTTCACATGAACAGTACTCCGTGAAGAACAATCATCCATTCAAGGGTGATTACAAGAAGATTGATTTGCAAGAAGAAGAGATCCCTGCTGCTGATCAACAAAGCATATCGATACAAGGGCCAATTCCTTCTTACTCAATCTCTTGTTTTAGTTCCTTCACATTTGTTTTACTTTCAATATTGTTAAACATTGAAGTTGTGATTCGTCCCTACCAGGTGGTTAGTAGGAAGGCAATTGGAGGGTGTTCCAATTTGCAGGTTGACGTCCCTACCGGTGGTTAGTAGGAAGGCAATCGGGAGTTCTCCGATCTGCGGTGTAGCCGTCCCTGTCGGCTTTGTGTGTAGAAGACATAAAGAGAGTTTTCTCTGTTCTGTGGTTTGGGGCGTGTCCCCGGGTCAAGCTGTGAGTCAGCAAGGAAGCCTCACCGGGTTTTGGTGAGGGGTGGACGTAGGTTGCGGGGTTGCAACTGAACCACCTTAAAAATCCATGTGTTGTGGGTTGTTTATTGTGTGTGATTGATCTATATCTTCTAACCCCATTCGCAGGTTCGTGTGCTTCCACACTTGGTTATATTGCTCACACACATATGCACTTTGAGTGATCAACATAGCACACACACACACACATGGTTGTTGCAAGCTATTGCATGTTCATCTATGTGTTATGCTTTGTAATTCACTTAAAGAAGTGTGGACGTTTCATAGCTTGTAATTCAAGTCTTTTCATTTGAGCCACTCTACTTAATTCCGCTGTGCATTGTGCCTAAGTGATTCATTCACTTTATAAGAGTGGTTTAAGCTTCCGCTAGCTAAGAGTTTTTAAATAGGCCAAAACTTGTGAAAGGATCTATTCAACCCCCCCTTCTAGATCCGTTTACACCTCACGGGACCTAACAAGTGGTATCAGAGCGAGGCTCTATCATTCCTAGATCTAACGATCTGCAGGGAAAGATCTCGGTGTTTTTTATTTAGATGGATTCACATGCTACACTTGCTTCGATGGCTTCTCCACCCATTTATGATGGTTCAGATTTTTCTACATGGGTTGGGAGAATGTTCATCTATGTTAGCTCCATAGATCCACAATTGTGGACTCTTATATATAATGGTCCTCATGAGCTGCCATCAAATTCAATTGATTGGTTAGCCGAACATGAGACCAAACACAATGATAATCATCTTGCATATAACTTAATTACATCTGCAGTTGATCTAAGACTAACTCATCTTGTGTCTTCTTGCAGCACAGCCAAGCAAGTGCTGGACAAGTTGGTGAAAATCCATGAAGGAAAAGAACAAGAACAAGAATGCTTCATGGCCGACCGTGCAGAAGAGTCAAGCAAACCATCCTCATCAATGGTAAATTCTGATTCCGAGAATTCACTTTTGATGAACTTATGAATCCTATGATGAGTTGTTTACACAATACAAAAAGGCAATATCAGAAAATAAAAAGTTGAAAAAGGATCTCAAGAAAATAACCAACATGAAAGCTTGATTTGTAAAAAGTGTTCTGCGTTTGAAGAGCTCTCTTTTGATCTAGACACACATAAACAAAGCATTGCATGTCTAAGAGATGAAAATGAAAATCTTCATGATGAAATCACTAGGTTGGAAGAAATTGTAATAAAACTTCAAAACCAACCTAAGGCAATCTCTAATGATCAAACTATGGCCGATGGGCTTATTCATGATGAGAGGTTGATTGAAGAAAATAAAAATTCTGTTTCATGCTCTGCTAATTTTGCATGTGAAAAATGTTCATTCTTGAGAAACATAAATGCTGGTCTCCATGATGATCTTGAATGGCAACAAACTTTGATTGATTCTCTAAAGGAAGAGAATAAAGAGTTGTTGGAAAAGAAAATTTAATGTGAAAAAGTTGAAGAAGAATTGTATGAAAAATTGGCAGCACATGAAAAAGGCAAATCTATCATTGATGATCACTCCGAAACATTGCATGCTTTAGAACAACAAAGTTAAAATCTTAAAGCTGTAAATGCCATGCTCAATGAGCAATTGGAAGCATGTGAAGAGGGTCTTAATGAGTCTAAACAGCATATTTCTTCACTTGAAAATGAAATTCAAGGTTTGAATGATTTCCTGTCAATGTTTGCCCAAATCCAAGATTTTAGCTCACCAGAAGCCACCACTTCATGTGGTCACCAAAAAGGGCATACTGCTCGAAAGAAAAGTAAAATTCAGCATTCTCATCCAAACATGCACCATAACATGCTGAATGCTAAATATCATGTTTTCCACAAAAAGAATGTCTGTTGTTATTATTGTGGTAGACATGGTCACACTGTGCATGATTATTTTATCTTGAGAAATGATGAGCTTAGAGCAGGACAGCAAGTGAAAGAACAAGAAAAGAAAGAAAGACACCACCCTCATACCATGAAAGGTAAGAATCATGCTCGCCCACAAAAGCATAGTCCACATGCACACGCACATGAACATAAAAAGAAAAATCAATCTTTTGTGTGTTGTTTCTATTGTGGGAAAAATAGGCATGAGATATATGATTGCCTCACAATGAGGGAGGATGATGTGATTGCCCTGAAAAAGATGGGCCAAGATGTTAAACATGTTGCTAACCCACAAGGACCCAAGCAAGCTTGGGTACCTAAAAATTGAAAATGAGATTTTTGGGTGCAGGATGCCTTAGAGCTGAGAAATGAATCCTAAGGTAAATAAAAGCTCAAGGCACAGGTATGTACATAAACCTTTAAGTTCAGTAATCTATGTTTAGTCTTGACATGTAGATAGTGCATCATACGTCTGCCAAATGTCATTAAATTCTGCAAACTGAATTGCTCTTTGAAATGCTTTACCCCCATGGTGTGAGATGAACTTTTGAGCTAGATTTCTTGCTCATACCATGCTGGACCACAGCCGCTTAGTTCATGAAATACTTATTTTGCTGATGCTACTGATATGATGATGAGTTATTTTTGCTACCAACCATGTGAAATTCCTAGATTTTGGTTTTGATGGTGCATACCATGGTTGTAATTTTCAACTCATTAATTCACGATTAGCATTGTTTAAAGGTGAGTCTAGCAATTGGCATCATCATGTTACATTCAGTTCAAAATAACTTGTGAATGATTTGTGTTTGCATCATCTTGTAATCACACATACCTTAATGCACATCATGTTTAGAAGACAAACGATAATGCACAATCATTTTACAGCATCTTCATTGCATTGTGCATTCACATAACTCTTAGGCTATATAGTTCATTGCCAACCCTTGCATGTACTCAGGGGGAGTCAACATCAATCTAGCTTGAATCATTTTACATCATATCATTCTTACATGGCCATGGTATATCAATGTTGATGTATGGACAGGCAGGCAATGCTTATCTGGAAGCACTCAATATGCGTCAGGTTTCACCTCCGCCAAGTACCATGCGTCACTATCGCATATAGGCCATATAGCTAGGGGGAGTTATTTTCTTAAGACATTCGTGCATATGTTTCATATTCATTATGTTGCATTTAATAAGTGTACAACCATGAGTCGGGTCATAGCATTCATGCATATTTCTTTTTGCCCATCTCATGAGTGATCTAGCTATTCCATGCACATCCTAAGGGGGAGTCTTGCAATCTGAACATTCTTGGGTAACTGTCTGATAATGGTGTAAGAGCTTTCTATTATATGCACTGATGATTGTCCATCAAATAACAATGGTTCAGATTTAATGATTTCTTTAAAATTCTGATAAATATGTTTTTGAAATCATCTATGTCACGTAGTCTTTAATAGACCTTAACTAGAGGTTGCATGTTGTGATTTGAATGATCTTTCTGAAATCTGAAAATTCAAATGTCATAGTCAGTTGGTTGAGTTGCTACAGTCTCGTATTATTTTTAAACAACTTGACATATTGGAATTCATAAAGGAAAAACTTTAGACAAAGCAATGACATTAGGTCACTGAGAAACATGTCTTCTCATCAAGGAAATGAGGATAGATATGTCATGAAGTGCCTTTGTTATCTTTGTTATCTATAGCTTAGACTCAAGGTAGAGCAATGGCTAAATTGCTGAGAAATATATCTCCTCATTAAAGATATGAGATCAGATATGTCATGAGGTGATTTCAGCTATCTCTGTTCACTATGAAGCATAACAGTCAGTTTTACCGAATACCTAGGAATACGGGCGTCTAAACAACGTGTATTCTTACGGCTAGGAGGTATGACTTAGACTCGATTGCTCGTAAAATATGAATCTAATGATATGACCTTCATTGCAGAAGATTATGGAAAATATGTTGAATCAAAGCATTCTGTATATTTGTCATGGTTGTTTAACCTCAATACAAGTTGTGCTTTTCCCGATGACGATTATGAATATGGCTGTGTAAGACAATGGAGGATTACCATTGCTAGAGCATGCACTTTTGGTTCACTTCTATTAAACCATGGATATAGCTATTTTTCAAATTCTTTTGTTAATTCAGAACTCATTAGCTTTGAACCATACATATTCATCACGGCATGTTTCTAGTTGCTTATAATGGTTTGCTCTATACTCCTCTTTCCCTCAGCTTCCTACATAATTTGTTCATTCATTTAGATAGGAGGAGAAAGGTTGCATTCATTTCTATAGGGGGAGAAGGCTTGGTGACTTGGTGAGTCATTCATCATACAAGGGAATTTCTATAGGAGGAGACGGCTTGGTGGTTTGGTGAGCATCATATATAAGGGAAGAAGAACGAGAGGTACATGTCATCTTGTGAGCAAGGGGTTGCATAGCATTTGTTCATTCATTGTCATTGCATAGCATGGTTTAATTCATTTAAGAGCATATCATACATTGAACTCTTTGCATTCACATGCTCTACCTCATCTATGCATATCTGTGTTCACTCATGCATACATATTGGGTGAAATCACTTTGTGATCATGCATACATATTTGTATTCTCATGTTTTGATCATCCTTGCATTGCACATATGGCTTGCATCTTGCCTTCCCATGCATTGCATAGAAAATCCTGAAAATCATAAAAAGCTAAAATCTTGAAAACCTCTAAAAATTGAAAAATCTGAAATCAAAATTGCTTTCTGGCTGTCTTATCTATCTCTTCTGTTGGACCATGTTGGCATACTTCATCTCATTCATTGGTCTCACAAATGCAAAAAAAAAGGGAAAAGATTTGATTCCTTCTTGCTGCTCCCTTCTTGCTGATGGCAAAGGGGGAGAAGATTTGGTTGAGCCATATGGCGATTTGGTTGAGCCATATGCATGGGTTGAGCCATTTCAAAGATTTTGGTATTCTTTGTGTGGAGTCGATTTGGTTGAGCCATATGCATGTCATAGTGTTCTTGAATGTTCTTGAATCTTTTTATGACTCATAGTTGCCATCATCAAAAAGGGGGAGAATGTTGTGCTCAAGTTGGGCATGTGTGGAACGTGAGTGTTTCTATTATTTTGATGATGTCCAACTATGACTCAACTAATGATTGGTTCTATTGTTTTGATGTGATTCCAACTATGACTCAACTATGACTCATTTCTAGTGCTTTGATGATGTATGTCCTTAGAGTCATTTTGCTATTTATTATGCTTTTGCTATGCATTTGATAAAATCCATTTGCATACATTTCAGGTCATCATATTGCCAATTAACATATCAAGAATGGCTTGCAACGCTTAACCAATTGGCCGCACAGAAATCAAGATAGATCCAAAGGCGCCAAGATCACTCAAGATGCAAAGTGGAAAGGAAGTGCAACAAATCACTCAAGACTCAAGATGCAAGTGCAAAAGATCACTCAAGATACAAAGTGGAAGCTCAGCAAGATAGAAGCTCAACAAGATAAGCCATATGTCAAAGGTGAAAGCTCGTTGAGCTAAGCCAAAAGAAATGGAGTGAAGATGTCAAGGTGAAAGCTAAGGAAGAAGAACTCTTGTCATGTGATAAACCATTGGATGGTGAATGACTGGAATGAAGTTGGCACGATGAAAGGAACGCGTCCAAGAAAGGAAGCAAGCTTCTACAAGGTCCGAGCATTCATCCAAGATGATCAAGGTTCAAACACTTGGTTTACATGTTCCAAATCCAAGGTCAATGCACAAAGAAGTATAGCCAAGAGAATCCAAAGCTAAAGACTGCGTTGATACGTTCAAGACTATCAAGGGAGATGCCACGGACATGAATGGGCTGCAAAAGAAGTCAAGCGGCGGAGTTAGATCGGCTAACGGACCAACCCGGGGTGAACCCGGTTCTGCCCAGCTGGCGGTCGACCGCCAGCACAGGGGCGGTCGACCGCCCCAGCCAGGGACCATCAAGCTACAGTTCTGGCAGCTGGCGGTCGACCGCCAGCCAGTGGCGGTCGACCGGTTTTCCCAGGGATCGCCCGGTTGTATGTGTTTCAGTGGCGGTCGACCGCCAGGAGCCTTAGGTCGACCGCCAGCCCCGAGCCAACCATGTTTGACCTCGAAATTAACCTCGTGGCCAGCCCCTTTCCATGGTTTTGTTTAATCAAACCTCACCTAACTTCTCATGATTTGTGGATCTGGTCTGGGGCTTGTTTATAGACCATTCAAAGTCTATAAAACCATTACAAGAGGGTTAGAAACCCTAGTTGATGGAGTTGATGAAGTGAATCAAGGGAGGCCATTTCGAGAGCACTGTAGCACCTCCGTGAACAGTGTTTCGAGCAGAACATCTTCATCCTTCCAAGAGATTCAAGCCTAGATCTGAAGCTATCTCAATCTCCAAGGAAGCAAGAAGCATTCAAGCCTCTCAAAGGTGATCAAAGCTACATCCATAAACCGCTTCATCAACTCAAGAGGATCAAGAGAAGATCAAAGCTACATCCAATATCCTCTCCATCAACTCAAGGTGATTCAAGCTCATATCTCAATCCAGCATCCTCCAAGAAAGAGTAGAAGCAAGTAAGGCTAAGAGGGAAGATCAAAGGAGGCTTCAAAGGGGTGTTCAAAGCAAGAGGAGTTCGAGTTACTGTTCACGTGAACAGTACTCCGTGAAGAACATCTTCATCCAATCAAGGTATTCAAGCTCATATCAAAGAATCATCTTCCAAGATCTGTGAAGAAGGAAGCAAGGATCAAGGTAGCATCTATTCATTTCTTCATCCAATCAAAGAGATCAAAGAGAGAAGATCAAGAGAGGATTGGAAGAACAGTTACTGTTCACATGAACAGTACTCCGTGAAGAACAATCATCCATTCAAGGGTGATTACAAGAAGATTGATTTGCAAGAAGAAGAGATCCCTGCTGCTGATCAACAAAGCATATCGATACAAGGGCCAATTCCTTCTTACTCAATCTCTTGTTTTAGTTCCTTCACATTTGTTTTACTTTCAATATTGTTAAACATTGAAGTTGTGATTCGTCCCTACCAGGTGGTTAGTAGGAAGGCAATTGGAGGGTGTTCCAATTTACGGTTGACGTCCCTACCGGTGGTTAGTAGGAAGGCAATCGGGAGTTCTCCGATCTGCGGTGTAGCCGTCCCTGCCGGCTTTGTGTGTAGGAAGACAGAAAGAGAGTTTTCTCTGTTCTGTGGTTTGGGGCGTGTCCCCGGGTCAAGCTGTGAGTCAGCAAGGAAGCCTCACCGGGTTTTGGTGAGGGGTGGACGTAGGTTGCGGGGTTGCAACTGAACCACCTTAAAAATCCCTGTGTTGTGGGTTGTTTATTGTGTGTGATTGATCTATATCTTCTAACCCCATTCGCAGGTTCGTGTGCTTCCACACTTGGTTATATTGCTCACACACATATGCACTTTGAGTGATCAACATAGCATACACACACACACACGGTTGTTGCAAGCTATTGCATGTTCATCTATGTGTTATGCTTTGTAATTCACTTAAAGAAATGTGGACGTTTCATAGCTTGTAATTCAAGTCTTTTCATTTGAGCCACTCTACTTAATTCCGCTGTGCATTGTGTCTAAGTGATTCATTCACTTTATAAGAGTGGTTTAAGCTTCCGCTAGCTAAGAGTTTTTAAATAGGCCAAAACTTGTGAAAGGATCTATTCAACCCCCCCTTCTAGATCTGTTTACACCTCACGGGACCCAACACCAACTGCACGCCGACAAAATTCACTCTCCTGCTTCCTCACTCCATCATATGTCCTCCCCATGGCCTTTCTCCATGTGGGCTTTCGATATCATTGGACCTCTTGGTGATTCGAACCTCCTCACAAAACCAAAGTCATTTATACTCACGGCCACGGAGTACTTCACCAAGTGGGTGGAAGCGGAAGCTTACGTGGTGATAAAAGTGTCAACTGTCTGCAAATTTATAATGAAAAACATCATCGCAAGGTTCGGCATCCCAAGTACCATTGTCACCGACAATGGGTCACAATTCATCTCTCAGGAGCTTCAGGACCTCTGCAACAGGTATAACATTGCATTACATCATTCATCTCCTTATTATCCGCAGGGCAATGGCCAAGCAGAGGCAACTAACAAAACTTTGATCAAGATTATTAAGAAAACATGTGAGGCTAATAAATTTGCGGATTGGCCAGAAAAGCTGGTTGAAGCTCTTTGGGCCTATCGCACTTCTATTCGTACCCCTACTGGGTAAACCCCTTTCGCCCTTACTTATGGAATGGAGGCGGTAGTCCCTTACGAGATTCTTATCCCTTCTTTACGAGTACAATTGGACAAGGAGCTCCCCATTGATGAGCGTCGTGAATCTCTCCTTGCTCAATTGGAACTCCTAGATGAGAAGTGTTTGGCCGCCGTCGAGCATGCGCGTATTTATCAAAATAGGCTTTCACGTTTTTACCAAAAGAAAGTAATTGAGAGAAAATTCAAAATCGGTGAAATGGTAATTAAAAGAATCTTCGTAAAACCCGAGGGCCTCGTTCAAAACTTCAACCTAACTAGGAAGGGCCCTTCGTCATAAAAGATGTCTATCCTGGCAACGCTTACAAATTAATTAATGCTGAAGGTGAAGAGCTGGCTCACCCCTGGAATGGTCTTTACTTGAAGAAATACTACCCCTAAAAAAAGAAAAAAAAGAAAAGAGAAATCAGGAAGAGAAATCAAAAAAATCAAAAAAATGCAGGCTAGTACGGTACATAGGCCGCGAGCCCGAAAAATCAAAATCCTTAATTCATTCTTCAGTCTTGATGGTTTAACTTTGGGGTCAACTCTTGCACACACTAGCACGCTTTACTTTTAAATTCGAGCGGCTCAGAATTCGAGGAAAGTCAGACCCAAACTAAGAGTGTACGAACCTTACCTATTCTCTCCTCTTCGGCTCACGAGAGGGAGTACGAGTCAAGGAATACTAACCAAACATGTCAGCCGCCCTAGTAGGTGGAAGTCATGGCCCAAAAGGAAACAAAATGCTTAAAGCTCAAGTACAATTAGGTTTCTATCTATTTAAAAATTAAAAAAAAGAAGAAAAGGAAAAAGAAAGTTACAAAAAAAAAGCATGTCAAGAGGGTAAAGTCCCCGCAGGGAAAACCCTGGTCGTAAGCATGTATGAATAAGAGTAAAAAGAGCAACAAAATTTCCCTAAGCCGAAGACCGAATCCCAACCGGCATTAGGACAGGGGAGGAACGTTTCCACGTTCTCGAAATCTCCCGTGAGCTTCCTCAACTTATTCTTCCCTTCTTCCTCCATAGTGGGTTATAAGGTCAAAGCATGGCGAAGACCGACTAAGAAGGATGGGCCGCGAGAGAACATGAGTAAAAGCATAAGTATTTAAGCACGTTGACCCTTTGTTAAGTCTTTTAAGAAAGATTAATGAATTCAAGACGGTGATTGTGTAAGGTTTAAGGCCCTTATGTTGTGCCCAGTCCCATCAAAAGAAAAAAAATTATTTTTCTTAAAATAACACCCTCTGGGCAGGCGTCATTTTCATGCGCCACGACTCCTCTAAGGTCGTCATTTTCAAAAATAAAATAAAAAATAAAGAAAAATAAAAACGATCTTTTAATTCACGCCCTTCAAAGGGGCGTCATTTAATAAATTCACGGCTTTGTCTATGTCGTCATTTTTCATGATAAAAATAAAAAATGATTTTTTAAATAAACGCCTCCCACATCGGCGTCAATTTCACAATCAGCGCCCGTTTGAGAGGGCGTCATTTTTAAACTATAATAAAAAAAAGAAAAAATATATCAAACCTGCTGCTTCTCATCTCATATGCTTGATTGCATCTTTGTATGGATATTTTTTATTTTAAGTTGACATCTGCTTGCTTGCATGCTGCATTTCCTTATATATTTTCTTTATCCGTCTTTATTAATTAGAGGCTTGGCCCCTTGACCTGTCAACAAGGTCAAAGAAGAGACAACCCCTTGCTTATTGAGCAAGGGGCCAAGCTGGACAGATGGATTAATCTGTTTGTTTAAGTATGAACTACAGGCGCAGGGTAAGAACGAAAAGCAACAAAAGAAAGTGAAAGCAAAGGCAAGTACGCAAGTCCACAAGTGCTCAAGGTAACTCAGGTAACAAAAATTTCAATTTCATATATATATATATATATCAATGTATATTTGAGTACAAGTGTGAGGGTGGAGGGGTACAAGTAAGTCTCTCTCAACTCTCGCCTCCACCCTCCTCTCTCCTACTCTCTACCTCACCATCGTCGTCCCGACGAGGCGCTCGTGGAGGGGACATGGACCCCCGGGAAGTAGCTGGAGCTCGAGCCTGCTCCTCTGTCTCGCTCCTCTGCCGAAGAGAGGAACCCGCTACAAAGGTAGAACTGGTAAACGCGTACCCCGCAGCTCTCGCTCGGTCCCGGCCTCGCTGTAACCGCTCCTCGGTCGACCGTAGCCACTCCTGAGTGACGGCTAGCTGGGTCCTCAAGTCTGCGAGCTCCCGCTCGCGTGCTGCCTCCTGCTCACGGTCACGAGTCCGCTCTGCCAGGCGCTCCTCTCGCTCCCGGGCACGCTCCCTGCGCTCCATCTCAAGGGTGACTCTCAGCTCTGCCACGTCCTGAGGTAGCTCCTCTCGCCGCCTCAAGGCCCTCTCGAGCTCCGTGACTCGCTGCTCACGAATGGCCAGCTCCGTCCCAGCTAGTGCAGCCTGGGTAAGTGCCGCCTGTAACTCGGAGGTCTGCAACCAATTAAACGAATCATCAGTTACACATTTAATTCAATAATTCATGAAATAAGCAACTGAAATAAAATCTTTGTTAACTCACCCGGGTAGCCATCGCTTGCTGTCCTGCCTCGATGCAGGTAAGCGAGGCTCGGAGCTCCTCAGTCTGTAAAACAAATTTTCATCAACGTATAATAACATATAATCAAATGCAAGTCTGAGTTTGAGTTTAAGTTTACCCGTGTGGCGAGGTCGCGCTCTGCTGCCTCGGCACGTGCCACCGCTCCAGCCAGCTGCTCTGCTAGTGCAGTCGTCTCTGCACTAGGCCCCCTCGAGCTGGAGGCTCCTCCCGTCTCTCTCATCACGCTCCCTGCTGGGCACGCTCATTCATTGAGATTGTCAGTGGCTAATCATCAATAATTCAGGAAATCATTTGCATATAGATAATTTAAACACTCACCAGGGTCTGTAGGTCTGCCGTGTGGTAGCCAGCTGGGCCTCTAAGCTGTGAAGATGGGCTTGCATGTCATCGCCGCTATGTCCCATGCATCCTGCATTCATCATACACATCAGTCACACAATAGATATATAACATTTGCAATTAATTAAAAAGAAAGTGCATTCATACGTACCCCTAAGACCCTCATCTGGGGTCGGCCGGCGTAAACCTCCCAGTAGCGTCGGAGGTACTCAGAGCTGTCGACGCCTGTGAGGTAACTCGGGTCCCGCCACTCTGCCAGTCGGCATACTGGTCAGGATACCTGACTCTCCAGTCGGTCACCTTCGTGCGACCGCGTGTCTTCTTGCCTATCCCCCGGGGCTCTCCTACCTCGACCCACTCCTGGTGTAGGCCGAGGGTCCTCATCACCAGCCTAAGCCGTAACAGGCTCAATCTCGTTCAGGCAATGAACCCAAAGCTCATGCCCAAAGCGAGGTCGGCCCGCTACGACCCAGGGCTGGCCCTCATCGGTCATCCCCTCGTAGGGTCTCCACACCACCTACATTCACAAACATGCATCATCATATCCCATCATCATCATATCATCATTTCATAAAGTAAACAATTTTGCATCATATTTAGCATGCATACCAGTGAGGTAGGGTAGTCGCGGAACTCCCTCCGTAGAACTCGCAACTCGTAGGCGAGCGGCGCTCTGTCACGACAGGCAGCCATCGTCATGCCAATGGGAAGGATCCCTCATCTCGAGGTCGAGGGTCGACACGCCCCATCGGCATGTATAGGTGGCTCCATATCTGCATCCATGCATTGCATTAGTAAAGCATTCACATACATTAAAGAAAGAGAAGAAAAAAGGAAAAGGAAAAAAAATGCATACCTGAAAGAAAGGTGAGAAGCCGCTCACAGTCGTCTCTCGACCTGTCCCTGTGGACAAGTCGGCCATCAAGTGCACCAGCAACGCTGCTCCCCAAGCGTATCTGCTGACGCCCTCCAAGTCCTCGAGGATCCCTAAAAATCGGCAGTTGATGATGTCGCCCTTCGTGCCGAGTAATAACCTCCCGAGCATCAGGAATAGAAACCTCCTCAAATCTCGATCTGCTCTCTCTCTCTCAGCTGGGTCTTGGCAATAGGCAGCCTTAGCCCCATCAATCAGCCTATGTGAAAACTGCTCTAGAGACTCCCTCGACCTCTGCCTAGAATCACCCAACCCCATAGCGATGGTAAGGTCGGTGCAGTAGATGGTCCTACACTCACTCGGTGTCTCGTAGACTGTCTCTAACCCTAGCAGTCTCTGTGTCAGCTCGCTATAGTCAGGTAGGGTGATCCCGCTCACTGCCTCACCGTCCACCCTCAGTCCGGTGATCCTAGCAACATCCTCTAGGCTAGGAACCATGTGACCCCATGGCATCAAGAATGCCCTGCTAGTCCTATCCCATCTCTCCCTAAGCACCTGGATCAGGGGTAGGTCAGGTCTCATAGGCTCTATGCTAAGGAAGGGTCCGAACCCCATGGCATCTACCCTATCCCTCTGAAAATCTGGAAGCCCGTAGTAAGCTGCTCGAACTTGGACCCAGGAAATCTGAGTCCTCATCAATCCCTGCAAATAACAAAAGAACATTTTCACTTAAGTTTTATATAAGCTTCTTACGTATTCATCAGCTGTTTCAACTTGTTCTCTGATTAAATTGACGACCTACCCTAGGTCGTGACTTATTCAATTGACGCCCCTGAGGGAGGCGTTATTTCAAAATGCGTTCCTGGTGATTTTACGCGTAATTTCAATTGACGACCAACCCTGGGTCGTTTTTTGTTTAAGTGACGCCCCTGTGGGGGGCGCTGTTTTGGAGGTAATTTTCTATCCTGAAAAAAATAATTCTGATTTTTTTAAATTGACGACCACCCCTTGGTCGTTGTTTAATGAATTAACGCCCCGGTGGGGGGCGTTGTTTTCTGGGGCGTTTAAAAATATAACAGCATGCGAAATAAAAATACAGTAGAGACATATATCAAAAATAAAAGGAAATGGCATGGAAATTAACAACAAATGATAAATAAACATGATATTTTAAATGACGACATGCTGCAGGGCGTAGTTTCATGAAATATCATTTTTAGAAAATTAAAAATAATTTTAATTGACGACCCAGGGAGGGTCGTTGTTTCAATTGACGGCACCCACTCGGGCGTCATTTGACTGTGTGACACCATTTCTTCCCTTCACTGAGGGCTATGGAAAATTGAGAAAAAATATAAAAATTGATTGAAATGGAGGGTTAGGGCACCTACCTTGCTTCGTTCGGGTGTTAGAAGCCCTCCCCGGAGTGGCTGCCGGGGTTGCCGTGGCCGCCGTGGCTGGCGAGGCCGAAGGGGCGCCGCCGCCGCCGCCGGTGGTTCTTCTTCACCTCCTCTCTTCTTCTTCTTCTTCTTCTTCACCTTCTTCGTCCTCTTCTCCATCCTCGCCATCATTTTCTTCTTCTTCTTCTTCTCGCTCCCATCGTCTTCATCCCATCGTCTTCGTTGACCGCTTCTTCTTCTTCGCCGTGCTCCGCCGCCGGAGCACCCTCGGCCGCCGTGGGAGGAGCCTCCTCCTCCACGGCGTGCTTGTCGAGGTCCACCACGTTGGGGGCGGTGACCCTCTGCCGCTTGTGTGCGCCGCCTGCCATCGGTTCAGAGCAGAGAGAGTAGAGAGAATAGAGAGAGAGATGGAAGAGAGATAGAGATGGGGCTCGGTTAGGGTTTGGTTGCAGAGAAAGGGGGGAGAAGGAAAGAAAGTAGACGAAGGAAGGAGAAGAAGAGGGAAATAGGGCTTAACGTTCGAAAAGAATTGACGCCCTGAGGTCTGTCGTCGCTATATTAATTGACGGTCTGGGCTGAGGCGTGATTTCATGATTTGACGACCCGAGGCTAGGCGTCATTTATGTTTGCGTGGGAACTTGTACCCATCGTCAGACGTATTAATGGGAGATTGATTGACGTGATCGATCGTCATGATTACTGTTTAGAATTGACGACATTGTGAGTAGGCGTCAGTTTGTTAAGGCACGACATGAATGAAGACGTTATTTCTATGAAATTGAGGAATTATTTTGAAAATATTTTAAGGAATTTAAAGCGATTAACGTCTTACCTTGGAGCGCGAATTAATAGACGCCTGTCTGAATAAGCGTCAATCATGATTTTATTTATTTTTAAGAAAATTGATTAAAGAAAATGGACGACATGTGGTAAGACGTTGTTTGAGGAATTGATGCCATTCTTGGAGACGCGTCTCATAACAGAGAACCCGAGGCTTAGTTTTGTTAGACATAATCATTAATTGGAAGACAAGATCATATAACATGTTATTTTGGCTCAATTAAAGGAAAAATCCTTTTATTTCATTTGATGAAAATCATTGTTACATTCAATGAGCCACCATGGGCCTTATTTTCCTAAGTGCTATTACATAAGATTTGCATTTGCTCTCTTCTTCTTCAACATGTGTCTTGGACCTATGGAGAAGTCCAACCTTCCATTGAGCCATGATTGTTTTGACTTCTTCTTGATCCCCACTTGAGCCTAATTCTCTCCTCTTAAGTGGTGGAAGATGAGAAGGTTCTTCAAAAGTGTGCCGAGGTAATCCAAGTTGTGGGAGGCACCGGTGAGCATTGTAGAGGACGAAGTCGCTGTCGCCGATCAATCGAAGCTCTATGCTGGAGGAAAGTCTTGAGCGAAGCTCTTGGGTCTTGAGAAACCCCGGTGTGCCAGTGAAGCCGCTCTTGGGCATGGTCTTGAAGTAGTTCCTCCATTCGCTTCTTTTCTTGAGCTTTGGCACCCGATTAGTCACCCTCTCGCATAGGCCTAGAGAATCCGTCATGTATCGAAGAGGGCTTTTAGAGAAGATTTTTGAGGCCGGTTGAGTTTCTTGGCATGGGTCAAATTTTAGGTGGAGGTCCACCCAACAAGAAAGGAGTAGCATTGACCCATAGAGAGGCCGCCCCAAGGAAGCCGAAGTGAGTCCATTATATAGGTTGGCTAGTACCGTCGGTCCTATTCTTTTACCTTCCCATATGCTAGCTATGGTGCTTAAGTGGCATTCTTCTAGGTGGTCTTCTATTGAAGGGAAGAGGAGAGCTCCTACCATGCATAATGTAAAGCCTTTCATCACTCTCTCCAATAAATCCTCATCTTCTTGGGCCTTGTCCATGTTCTTGTATACCCATGAAGCTAATTTCAAATGATTGATTCCTTTGTGGGCTTTGATTTGGTTCACTAAGTTTGGGCTTTGTACAAGGCTAGTAAGCATATCATGGGCACTCATTGGTCTAGTCATACTAGCCATCTTTGATTCTTCCCCTTGTTTCATCTTTCTTAATCCAAGGAGCATCTCTACCTCCTCTAGAAGAATGGTGGCTTCAAAAGTGGGAAAGAGGAAGGTATGAGTGTTTGGATGCCATAATTCTATTAGTGCTCCTATGGAGGCCCAATCTAGGTGGATATCCTCATAGTGGGTAGCATGGGTTACGAGGCCAAGTAGGTGCCATCTACTAAGAAAAGACCTCATATCTAAAGAGAGTTTAGAGAGGAGTAAGGGGAGCCATTTAATTCTTAAGAATCTCCTTGGACCTGGAATGTTTGGAAAGTCCTGAAAAGCATAAAAAGAAGAGAAGAAGAGAAGAGAATGCAATCAGAATTTTGAAAAAAAGAGAAGAGGAAGAATGAAATAAAAGCTTTTAAATAAAATAAAAACTAACCTGGCCCTTAGTAATCCTCCCGCTAATGTGCCCAGCAACTTCGGATATCCTAGGAAAGCTCATCCTAGGCTTCTTTGAAGGGTTCTGTAACATCTTGTTCATCGTTTCTTTTGAAAACAAGTGGCTGTTGTTCTTCTTTGTTGATCTTCAGTACTCTCGGTTGCAGCTCTCAGGCGTTTGATATGCAGCAGAAGTTGAGTTCCTTTTATAATGTCGAACGCTTTGGCTAGCCGTTCAGGGCAATCACGGTTTGAGTATAATTCGAACGAGCCACTAGAGTTCTGTTTCCGAGCAGGAAACGGAGCACTGTTGTTTATGGTTAATTGACGGCGTTAACAATGGCGTCATTTCATTGAATAGCGACATTTTCAGTGTCGTCTTTTATTTAACGTCTCTATGCCAGGCGTCATTTTTATCCGATTCCAAGTTGAATAGTGAATGTGATTAACGCCCCCAATAACCGTCGTCATTTAGGCGTATGACGCCTTTATGCAGGGTCATCATTTCCTGAGCTTACACTTTTGAATTGTTTGCAGCATTATGATTATTCATGAACTTAAGTGCTATTATACCTTGATGAAATTGCTTATGTCATGCACTTATGATCATATTTTTGAGCTTTATTGAGCTTATGATTTTTTGAGCTGATGATTCTTTGATGAGCTAATAATTTTTGAGCATAGAGAAGCACAGGTTATGAAGGTCTTGAGATGATTGGATTTCTTACACTGGTAACATCATTCCATCCTTTGTATCTTTCCTGTAAGCATTATTACTATGTGATATCTACGCTATTATAGCATATCAAGGACCTTGTGGTTCTGATGAACCTGGAATTTGAGTTCCCCTCCATCAAAAATAGTGATAATTCCAGGGGAGTCTTGATCACACGGATAGGCCGTTGAGTCATTTAAGGTTTGGGACGACGGTTCCACTTTCTGAGTTGGTGCGTGGATAAACGGGCTTCGACTTAGTGTAAGCTTAGAGATCTGGATTCCTGACCAAATCTCGATGGTTTAGCAATATTATCCTTGATTATCTTCTATTTTAGTTTGTTTTAATTTTTCTTTTAGCCCAGCATGCATCATGTAGGACTTTGAGCTTTAATGATGAAAATCCTCATATTACGCCAATAATGAGGGCCCCCCGCTCTTAATGGAGTTGACATGAGATATTCCATTCCAAATCAAGTGCTTTATTCTCCTTGAAGCCGCTCAGGCTGGTTCCTTGAAAAGCATTCATTCGCTGGTTCTTTATCTCAATTCACTTTATTTTCTACAAATCCACATTGATTGTAGCACGTCCATATTGGCTGGTAATCACTCTCCAATGGTATACTTCCTTCCGTGCCCTTGCGCACATTTTGTTCTTTAAGATTAGTCCCTTCATCCAGTTAATCTTTGCTTTCCAGTAATCATCCGAAGTTATTTCATTTAGAATCCTGGAAAGATTTTCAACGTTTAGTGTCGGAGACGTGTCACATCACACCTTGGCATCTACTTATCAGTTCGTTCTCACTTCATTCTGTTCGTTACACTTTCGCTTCATTTCGTTTCACTCCCTTGCAAAGTAGACGTCAAGGCGGGGCAGCTGTAGATACGCCAAAATCGATGCTATGTTGAGTAAATCTCATGTCACCATGTGGCCTCCAAAGTGGACTTCAATATTGGCTTAATATGAAGTTTTTCTAATTTCTCCATATTAATTACTTTTTTCTTTAATAATTGAAATTAACGCCTGGAGGGAAGGCGTCATTTAATTGACGACCTAATAAGGGGCGTTTTCTTTAAATAAACGATTGTTCAAACGGTCGTTGTTTCCTGGATTTAACGAATAATAATGAAAATAAAAATCAAGGTAATTGACGTCCTACTGAGGGGTGTTGATTATTTAACGCCCGTTCAAACAGACGTCATTTAATAATTTTAAATAAGGAAAGTCCTTTATTTCTATAATTAAATTCAGGAATTAATGACTGTGTGAATGTCGTCATTTCAATTGACGCCCCTAGTTAGGTCGTCATTTTCACTTCCGTCTCCCCTTCGCCTGCTTCTTTCCAGTAGTGATCCTTTCCCCATTTTACACCTTGTGTTCGATTGGGAAGAGGGTTCCTTATTGGAGGATTCATTACCTTGTTTTAATCCTATTAATGCAAGGATTTTTGGCCTATAAATACCTTCATGTGCTTCTCGCGCGAGGGAACGAGAGGAATAGCAGAGGGTTAACAGAGAAAGCTAAGAACACTGTTAGAGCCCTTTTACAGAGAGGGGAGAGTTTTGTTTTTGCAGGTACTTCACGGTGTTAATCTTCTTCCAAAGCTCCTTCCTCTGTTTTCTCTCCCACGAGCGGCGTCTTCATCCAGCGTTCCCTCATCCTGCTGTTGCAGCCGCTGCGGCTGTTGTTGTTTTCCCTTTACTGCTGCAAACACAACAGAAGGATTCCCTCCCTTAGCATTTTTATTGTCAGTATTAGTATTTCACGTATCCCTTTCTTCTAGCTATCTTGCTAGAGAAAGTCACGATCTTTGCGCATACTATAATCTTGCCTTGCATATCATAGTATTTACGTATTCCCAACCTTGTTACTCCTCTTAGGGGTTTAAAACCAAAACACACAAGGTGTGTTCATGCCCAATTTGTTTGATTTCATATCTTTAGAGCATTGATACTACACACTTGGCTAATCCATATCTTTGTTTATTTTGTGTGTTTGCAAGGGTAATCAAGCTATAAACCCCCTTCATCGGCCGGCCGATAGAAGGAGGAAGGAAGAATTCCCAATCTCACCCGCTCAATACAATGTATATGCGATCATCCTTCTTCTTTTGAGGTAACCCCTCTGGCGATCACCCTCCTTATAGCATCTCATGCTCCACCTCTTTTCTTCATATCCGTCATATTTTAGCATGTCTATGTGACACGTTCACAGTGCTAAACCAGCAACTTCCCATCCCTCGTTCTGCTTAACCACTTGAGCTGAATCCATGAAATTTGGAGGGTAGGTAGAAGATATAAGGGTTAACAATTTGTTCTAAAGGATGAACTTCTAAATACTTTGATTAGGGCTTCCAATCTCCAGATCTTTTCTAGATGGGCACACTGGTTCCTGTGCGGAATGCAGCGAACCAGCAACTTGTAGGGATTCTAACTCTCCAACGGCGTGTCCTCCTAGCACGAGATTTTGAGGGGAGTTAGAAAAAACTAAGGATAACAATAAAGTCTAAAGGAGCAACATGAAATACCCATGACTTACTGTCGAACAGCATGAGCCAAAACGAGGGTTCGTGCAGGTCGAATCTGGGTCCTATTTATAGGGTTTTACCTAGGGCTGAGGATTAGATCAATCTAGGAGTCCTAAATTGGAGTAGGATCGATCCCCAAGAGTCCTAGACTAGGTTACCATATCAGATAACATCGAACTCTTGCATTTGGGCTAAATAAAAATCCAATTTTCTGGGGTTTCCAAAGCCCCGTTCACGGAACATAGTAGCGGTCATTGAGCGACCGCTATTGTGATAAGGCGGTCTCGCGATAGACCGTGTTTAGGCGTTTATTCTGAAAATTTCAGATTTTCTTAATATCTCCCATTTATCCTTTTTATCAACCTATTTATCCAATTTAATTCCATAAATTACCCTAATTACGTCTTTAGAAGTGGGCTTGGGCCTAAAGGTCTTGGAATTGAGTCTTTGGGCATATTTGAGTTGGGTTTAACCCTTTGGGTAATATAGGGCCTTTAAATGGATTTAGTTAATCCTTAATTCTTTTTAATAGTCCATTAAGCCTTTTAAATACTTAATAATTATATTTAATCCCAAAAAATTCTTGAATAATTTCTAAAAAATTAGGGGCGTTACAATAGCGGTCATGGGAAGGCCGCTACTTGAGAGTTGTGGTCTTCTTGATGGCCGCTACAAGCCAGGACTCAGAAAAACACCGGTCATGTGAGTGCTTTCTAGACAATTAGGCTTTGAGGGTACAACCAGCTCGGCGTCGAAGTCTTATACCAGAAGAATCTTAACTCTCAAGGCTTAGTTAATGAAGGTTGATTCAGATTGTAAGCATGTTCATTTCTGTGCTTCTCTTCATTGAACTTTTCATACATACTCTTGAATTACCTATCATCTAATCTCCTGTCAATTTCATTGTCAAGATCACATCACTTCTGTCAATCATCTTTTTGCTGATGGCAAAGGGGGAGAGAAAAGAGACTGAGTCTTTTATTTGAGAGCTTCATTTGAGTATGGGGGAGAGAGAGCTATATCTTTTGTATCTTTTCATGGGAGAGAAAGCTACGTTTATGAGAGAGAGAGCTGTGAGAAGAAGATTCAGAATCAAATCTGTCTAGATTCAAATCTGTCTTTTATGGCTAAATCTTGAAGTCAGTTATCTACATCTGCATTTGGGCATAATTGCACATGTCTATGTCCTTTGCATATCTGACTCATTGCATATTCTGACTCATAGCATTCTCAGTGCTGCCATTAAAGTGAAGCAGTGTTGCCATCATCAAAAAGGGGGAGAATGTTATGTTTCCTCTGGTTTTGATACTGGCAAAACTGTGATTGATTTGATTGATGCTGGCAAAACTATTTTGATTTAAAGTTAAGTAGAATAATATGTGTTATAATGTCTTTTCATTAAGTCAGAATATGTTCCATGTTCAAAATCAGGTCGATGCTTCTTCTAGTGTAAAGAAGATCACGTCAATGCATAGTCATGCATGTTGCCAGACAGGTCAATGCATCTACGCATTTTGGCCTAGCAGGTCGATGCAATTGTAGATGTCATGCATTATCAGGTCGATGCACATTCTAGTCAGATCGATGCTGATGAGCAATAGTGAGTCAGCGATTGCATTATGAGGTCGATGCGATAAAGGGTCTTGTGCTTATAAGGTCGATGCACCTTGTGCATCATCTTGGAAATCAACTCGATGCAGAAATGTCCTACATCGATGTTTTGAGAGTTTTTGGTAGCATCTCATTGGACAGGTCGACACGCCTCAATGGCACGTCGATGTTACAGAACATGGAGTACGGGCTTGTGCATTAACAGGTCGATGCACTATGTATGTGCATTGATGCAGCGTTTGTTTCTTTGACTGCATAAGGTCTACCTGTATGAGAAACATGCCGATGTTTTATCGCAAACTTGTTGCATTAGCATCACGGTTGAAAGACAGGTCGATGCACTTTGTTTGTGCATCGATGCATTTGTAGATATTCACGCACTCATTCATATGATTTAGCTTGTCTTCATGATATGCTTAAATCTGCATTCTATAATCATTTATTTTGATATCTCGTTAGCTACATGAAAATGAAGTTAATGATGAATCTTCATATCTATTTTATCAGGAACATCAAAAGTGGAATTGTTAGAGTGACTCGGCAAATTGTTTAAACATCTAAACTGCAAAGTTCAGAACCAAACTGGCCAAGTCATCTTCACTCAAATCTCCTAAGTACGAAACACCCCTGCTACTGATTGAGCATGAAAGGCAACTGTTCGATTGAAGTCCTCAGTAAAGGTCACGTGGTTCGAAAGGTGAAGCAGCCTGGCATGTGATCCAAGGATGATACCGCAATAGAAGAATCTGCCACGTGGAAGGTCTCCAGCCTTTATTTGACACGTGGATTCTCGGATAAGCACCTTCTAGAAATCATTTTGGCGGGAGCGTTCCCTCCACATGCCTTATCGGAATCTTGTGGGGTCCACAAGATTCATGCTCGAGGATAAAAAGGGATCGTGCGTGAGCTAGAAAAAGAAAGAAGAAGAAGGTGGACAAGTGAATAGAAGAGAGAGCAGAGAGCAGAAAAGGGAAGAAGAAAAAGAGGTTAGAGATAGCCACTGCTAACCAAAGCTCGAGAGAGTTTTAAAAAAAAGCTTAGAGTTAAAGAAATTCAGCAGAGAGAGCTTGAAAGGAGTGAGTGCTGAGAAGAAGCTGAGAGTGTGAGTTTCTTGCAGAAGAGTGAGAGAAAACAGAGCATCAGAAGAAGGGGAAGAAGTCTAAGAGAAGAGAGCTTGAGGAGAAACTGAGTTGGTCTCGACTTCTGGATTAGATTCAGAGTGTATTACTCCAGAGAGCTATATTTTTCATTATTTCTTTGTCATTTTTGTCTGTTTCTTTTTAGCTTGTCTTTGAACTAGTGTAAGCTGTGTAATCAGCGGTCCAAGCTGTGAGACAGCAGCGAGGAGTTTTCCTCGGATAGCAAGCTATGAAGCTCAGCTGTTTGTAAGTTGTGTGTTCAGCGGATTCAAAGCTGTGTTTCAGCGGAAGCCTCATTCGATTGAGTGAGGGGTGGACGTAGATCTCAAGATTGAGATCAAACCACCTTAAAAATTACCTTGTCTTTTGTGTGGGATTGCTTGCCTTGCTTGATTCATTCAGTAGTTTCTCTATCTGATTTCTACCTATCAATTGATATCTCAGTGGTATATCAAAAGACGCAGTCAGAAAGATAGGTTATGCCTATCTGGAAAACTGTCTCTTGCATGAGGAGATTCGTGAATCAAACCTCCGCCTAGTACCAGAACTGAGTTGTCATATTGAATGATTATTTGCTGATTATAATATCATTTGGTGTTCTATGAGGATGATAGTATTTCTTCATTAGATTTTCTTGTTGCTCATCTAGATTGATTTGGTAGTTTACTTCACAACAATTTTCATTCCGCATTTTAATTACTGTTGTTAAGTATAAATTGGGGTTGATCTATTCACCCCCCCTCTAGATCAGTAGTTCATCCATACTGTCAGGTAGCAGTCCTTCGGAGTGGCTTTGTTGAGGTCGGTGAAGTCCACGCACATCCGCCACTTGCCCGTAACTTTTGGTACCAGGACGGCATTGGCGAGCCATGTCAAGTAAAGGACCGGACGAAATAGCCCGGTTTTCTTCCCCTTGTTGATGTACTCTTTAATGACCGCCTATTTTTCTGGGACATGCCTTCTTCTCCGCTACTGTACAGGTTTCACCGATGGATCAAGGTTGAGTTTGTGCATTACCACCTCTTCGGGAATTCCAAGAAGATCCACATCAGACCATGCGAAGACTTGAAGGTACTCGGAATGGAAGTCTTTATATTGCTCTTATACATCGGGCGGTAAATCTGCCCCAATTTTCACTTCAAGAGTCAGGTCGTCTTTGAGAAAGATTGACAGCAGCTCCCCGCCAGGTTTCCCTGCCATCATCTTGTCCTCGACTTCCTCGACCACTTTCTTTTTCCCCTCTGGCCTTATGGCTTCAATCAAGATTACATAGCACCTTCTAGCTGTTGCCTGGCTACCTCGGACTTCCCCAACACCGTATTTGGTGGGAAAATTTATTTTTTGGTGATAGGTGGAGGGCACTGCCTTTATTCGGCTGATAATACCTCGACCGAAGATGGCATTATAGGCCGACATCCCTTTAATCACCACGAAGTTTGCCACGAACGTGACGATTTTAGGTGGGGTACCGAGAGTAATAGGCAGGCTCAGGGCTCCCTCGGGATAGGTCGCCAAGCCGTTGAACCCACTGAGAGGGGTTCGAATCGGGCGTAGCTTAGATGGGTTTTCACTCATTTTCAAGAAACATTCATATGCCAAAATATCAGGGGCGCTACCACTATCCACTAATATCCTATCTACGTTACAGTGGTTTATAATAGCCGGGATTTCAAGGGCGTCGTCACGCGGGGTGGCTACCCCTTCCAAGTCTTGGTCGGAGAACACCGAGGCCTGCTGGTCACTTGCTGGCGAGGTTCTAGGGGGCTCGAAAGCCCGACTGGCTCGCTCGGCGTGACGCTTTCTCCCTCAGCTAATGTCCCCTCCAGAGGCTGATCCCCCTGAAATGACGTTGATGTGGACTCCGTGGGGTCGATTGTCAATTTCCTCCCGGGGGACCCCACGATCTTCCTGCTGCTCAGACACATACCGGGAGAGGTGTCCTTGGCGGATGAGACGCTCAATCTCATCCTTGAGCTGTTAACAGTCGCTAGTGTGGTGACCGTGGTCGTCGTGGAACTAGCAGTGCTTTCGGCGACTGCGGTGCTTGGGGTCAGCTTTCATAGGCTTGGGTCGACGAAGAAGACCTGAGTCCTTGATTTCTTGATAGATCTCGTACACAGGAGTGGACAAAGGAGTGTATCGCTCGAACTTCCAAGGAGGTTCTCGGCGGTCCCCGTCTCGGTTTCTTCTTTTCCATTGGCCCGAGGCTTGCTCGGACGGTCATTTTTTATCTCCATCTCGTCCCGAGCTTGCTGGATCTCGGCAAGAGTTGAGGACTTCTTCGCACTCTGCGTGACGTAGAGCTAGGGTAACCAAATCAGCCAGAGAGGAGGGAGGGTGGAGTACCAATTCTCACCGGAGGTTTTCGTCTCGGGTGCCTCTGGTCAACGCGGTGATGGTCGAGGCGACGTCCAGGCGGGGGATGCGCAGGGCCTCTGACTTAAATCGGTTGATATAAGCCCACAACTTTTCCCCCTATGCCTGCTTTAGCGCCAACAGCCCCGCAATTGACCTTGGAGGGCCGCTCTTGGCGAAGCTTTCCTTGAACAGTCGCCCGAACTGTCTGAAGTTGTGGATGCTATCGGGGGAGAGCGCTCGGAACCAGGCTTGAGCACCTTGGACCAAAGTAGTCATGAACGCTCGACACTTGACAGCATCAGACGCTTCGTGCAGGGTCATGAGGGCGTCGAAGCTGTCGTAATGGTCAGCTGGGTCACCCTGGCTGTCATAGGACTTGAAGGTCGGTAGTGAGACTCTCGGGGAGACTTCGGCCTTCAAGATTTGGTCGGAGAATGGGGATTGCTCCTCATCCTCCTGGGTAGAATTCTTTTGCAGGGCGCGAAGGGCGTGCTCCTGTTTGGTGAAACGTCGCTTGAAGTCCCGCAGATGGAGGGACAGCTCTGGCTGACGTCGAGGCGGGGGCGGGGGGCTGTGAGTACCTCCCTTGCTGTTGCCCTGCCACTCCTCGGCGGGAGCGTCCGCTTCCATGTGCAGTGGAGGTAGCCCGGACTTCTTCCTCCACAGATTGGAGGAGGCTTCTTGTTTCGGGGGTGAAGGTTGAGAGGCCCCACCTGGCCTATTCCAGATAAGTCATCCGCCTTGGAGAGTAAAGCGGCCTCCGACCGTAAGTCGAGAGGCTTCTGCACGGGGGGGGGGCTCATCAGGGGAAGCCGTGACTTCTCCTCCCTGGCCACCTGGGTCTTCATCAAATCGACGAGGATATATAGTTTGCGTCTGGGTTCCCAGGGTGAGGCTGTCCCCCCGTGGCCGGCAGACGTAGGGCATTAGCTTGGTTGTCGTCGTTGGAGAGGGGGGCCGTCGGAGAGGGGGCCCGTCGCAGAGTGGGAGGGTACAGGTTCCCCTCCCCTTGCCACCGTTGCGTTCCCTTTGTAGCCGGCGTTTCTCCTACTGGAACTTCTTCGCACCATGTTGGCTCTTTGCCTATTTCCCACAGACGGCGCCAGATGAAGAGGGGTGATCTCGCGCCGGATCCTGAGCCGCACGATCCTGGATTAGCCTTTGTCGTCGTCAGCACGATTGGAGGATCTACAAGGCAGGAAACAGATCAGAGGAGACCAAGGGTTGGAAGCCCGGGGAAAACCCTCTGATACTTAAGTCAGCAAGCTGACATAGCATAGGTGGAAGGGATGTAGTAGGAGGAAAAGTGAGGGGCACGAGATCACTCTCCACCAGTGAGTGTGGTGTTGAGTACTTAGGATCACCTTATCTTTATGTAGGGTTTTCTATAGTTTATATAGCTGCTTACTCTCTTGGCCGGAGGTAGGGTAGTTGGAGGGACTAGGGGGTGTTATGTCTTGGAGGAGGGTTCTCCATAGTTAAAGGACTCTTGCTCTCCCCTATCCTGTTGAGCTTCCTACCTCTGAGCGACAACGAGACTTTCGCCGGGATAAATGCCCCGTTTGAGAGAAATCGCACCCATGGGAGGTCCAAGCGTGGGATACTACCTGGTGGGGCGTTTGGGCTTCTCCCGAGTGATGCGGGCAACGTTAATCGGATACGCTTGGGTGCCGTTTGGGCATTTCCCGAGCGACGGTTACTCGGTCTTCTGGGCCAGGAGGCTACCTAGGAAGGTCTGGTCCGAGCATTTTTTGGGCTTCGAGATAAGTGGGCCCGTTTGTGAGGCTATGACTTAGTGGAGTTAGCCTGGTAGGGTCGGGTTGGATCTAGTTCGGCCGCTCCGGGCCATATGTTTATTGGGCCGCGGATTTACCCCTCTCCAAGTTTGTTATAAGAAAAGATGTCTAAATGTGGAGAGAATTGAATTCTCACCTATGCACGTTGTGAATTCAATCCTCTTAAAGTCTTTATTAATTTGACTTGTAGGAATCCCCACTCTCGTCGCCTCGAAACCTTTCAACTATGTGTGAAGGTGGAAGCCACGTTGTTTTGTGCTACCTCTGTCGTCGTCGTTCTACTACCTCTTCTGTCGCGATGTTTCCACCATCATTGCCACCATCTACTGTTGCTGCCTCCTTGGCCATTGGCCCGCTACTGCCTTTGCCACCGCCATTGTTGTGGGATGGCATTCATTTTGATCCCTCGCATATGTGCCTCCTCACTCCATGCCACGGATGCTCCCCTCTTCCTTCGGGCCCACACCCCACCCCCGCTACCATTGTGGCCCTCCCCTCCTCCATGGTGCCCCCCTCCCCCCCACCTCCCACCCCTGGCAGCTTCCCTCTTCCCCTTACAGGAGGTGAAGTCTAGGGTTTGATCAATGTTTAAAGTCGGATTCAGATCAAACTTGGATTCCGAAATACAATGTTCTATTTTGAGTTCAATCAGATTCAGACTTTGAGATTTTGATCCGAATTTGGATCCTATATGACTCGTCCTAGACTCCATCGACTGACATCTCTTGTTAGAAGAAAAGAAAAATTAAAAGAAGATTAAAAATTACTCAACTCATTCTAGATCTCACAATAGGACAGGGCTACTGGTTATTAATAGGGTTTTTTACAAATAAATTATTGTTAAATGCATATTTGCAAATATATCATCCTTGGATTTGCATTAGCAAAGATATCCTTGATTTCGTCAAAACAGTGCAAAAATGTCATCGTCGTGACCTCTCGTTATCCATCGTGAATTTAACCACGATTAACTTTAACTAGACCAAGAAAAAGATAATAATATCCTTGGGTTAAAAAAAAATCTTCTCTCTCCCAATTTCATTCCCCTCTCACTCTCACATACAGTTTGTAGCGAGGTCACTGGGGGATAGGGTACTGTAGGGAGAGGGAGGGGGGCTCGCTGACGGGATAGAGGGAGCAGAGAATGGTGTATGGGGGGAGGGAGGCTATACGTGAGCAGTGAGGGGGAGGGGCTTGCCAGAGGGGAGGGAGGTGAGAGAGGGACGTGAGGGAAGAGAGGGAAGGGGGCTTGCCAGAGGGGAGAGATGGTCGGGGTGAGGTGGGGGTGTGTGAGAGAGAGAGGACGGGGGGTGAAAGAGATGCCGGGGGTGCAGGGTGAGTGTGAGTGGGGGGCTCCATAGGGGAGAGAGAGAGATAGGGCGAGGGGTGAGAGAGAAAGAGAGCGTGTAGGGGGAGTGTGGGGACGTCAGAGGGGGGGAGAGAGAGAGAGAGGATGATGGGTGAGAGAGATGGCCTGGGTGCTCACCGAGAACGGTGGCGCAGGGGGGGTGGAGGGTGGGGGGGTGCTCGCCGAGAACGGTGGCGTAGGAGAGGGTGGGGGGTAGTCACCGGTGGGGAGAGAGGGGGAGGGGGCTTACCAGAGGGGAGAGAGGGGAAGGGGGGAGGGGAGGGTGGGGGGGTACTCGCTAGAGGGGAGAGAGGGGCAGGGGAGAGGGGAGAGGGGGAGGGGGGAAAGTCGCTCGGTGTGGGAGCGACTTCAGAGGAAAGTCGTTCTCACACGGAGCAACTTTTCTCTCTCATCTCTCTCTCATCTCTCTGATGTCTCTCTCCCTCTCTCTCGTGCGGATCCCCCACCCCGGCCATAGCTCTCTCTCTCTCTCTCACCTCTCTACTCTTTCTCCCCCCTCTCTCTCTCAAACCCCACCTCGACCATCTCTTTCTCTCTCTCAGCTCTCTCTCTCCCCCTCTCTCTCTCAAACCTCCACCCCACCCGATAGACCGTCACCGCCTTCGGCCTCCCACCCCCTATCTCATGCTCTACGCCACCCGCACCCGCCACTGCTGTGCCGCTCGTCTCCTCTCCCTCACCCCTACCCCATGCCGGCACCGCCTGCTCTCACCCCTCTGCTCTCCCCCCTCTCTCTTTTATACCCCTACCTCACCCGGTGGACCATCCCTGCCTCCGGCTTCCACCCCCAACCTCCCACCCCCTAACTCATCCTCCATGCCACCCGCCACCCGCCACCAGCCCGCCGTCGGTCTCCTCTCCCTCGCCCTTGCCCCACGCCGACGTCGCTTGCTCTCAGCTCTCTACTCTCTCCCCCTCTCCTCTCTCTTCCTTCCCGTCCCCCTCTCTTTGATCCCCACCCCACCCGACATCTCTCTCTCTCTCTTACATCTCACCTCTTTGCTCTCTCTCCCCCCTCTCTCTCTCATGGTCGTGGGGAGACGCCGATGGGTCTTGCCTGCATCTCTCTCTCTCACCTCTTTGCTCTCACTCCCCCCTCTCTTTCTCTCTTAGACTCCCACCCCATTGGGGCCATCTCTCTCTCCCGCTCTCTCTCATACCCCCACCCCACCAAGGCCATCTTTATCTATCTCTCACTCATCTCTTTATCTCAAAGGTTCTCCCTCGCATCTCCCTCTCTCTCTATAACTCATCTCTCTTACGGCGTGGGGAATTTGAGATTTATGAGAGATATTTTAATATTTTATATCAAATAGAGAGAATATTTAAAATTTTATAGAATATTCGTCAATACATCAACGAAAATTTACGCTTTTTTGACGGAATAAAAGATATCTTTGTTAATATAAGTCCAAGGAGGTGATATATTTGTAAATATATGTTTAAAAGTAATTTATTTATAAAAAATCATTATTAATATTTCGGGGTTCGCCCCGCGCGGCAACCCCCCCCCCTAAACCCTAATTTTTCGATTTCCGTCTGCTCCCTCTCCTCCCACCGCAACATACCCCCCCCCCCAACCACCACCACCGCCATCCTCCCCATCACCCTCCTCCACTGCTGCCACCTCTGCAACAGCTCCTCCCTTCGCCGTCGCCAAGATGTCGATGTCGAAGGGCTCTAAAATGCTTCAGTACATCAACTACCGGATGCGGGTCACCATCCAGGACGGCCGCCAGCTCGTTGGCAAGTTCATGGCCTTCGACCGCCACATGAACCTCGTCCTCGGCGACTGCGAGGAGTTCCGCCGCCTCCCGCCCGCCAAGTCCTCCTCCAAGAAGCTCCCCCCGGGCGCCCCCGCCACCGCCACCCACCCCGAGGAGCGCGAGGACCGCCGCACCCTCGGCCTCGTCCTCCTCCGCGGCGAGGAGGTCGTCTCCATGACAGTCGAGGGCCCCCCTCCCCCGGACGAGTCTCGCGCCAAGGCCGCCGGCGCAGCGGCTCTTGCAGGCCCCGGCATGGGCCGCGCGGCCGGCCGCGGCGTCCCCACCGCCCCGCTGGTCCAGGCACAGCCGGGGCTGGCGGGACCCGTCCGCGGCGTTGGCGGACCGGCGCCTGGCATGATGCAGCCCCAGATGTCCCGCCCGCCGGTGCCTCAGCTGTCGGCGCCGCCCGTGGCGTATCCGCAGCCACCGGTGATGCGACCGCCCCCGGGCGCCCCGATGCCGGGATTCCTGGCCAGCCCCCGCCCATGGGGAGGGGGCCTCCTCCCCCGTCACCGATGCAGTTCACCGGCAGGCCTGGCGTCCCTGGTGCGCCGCCGGCGCCCTTCCAGGTGCCACCACCGCAGTTTGGCCAGCGACCTATGGTGCCACCACCGCAGATGATGCGGGGTCCGCCTCCTCCTCCAAGACCTGGAATGCCGCCTCCGCCAGCGGGGACTATACCTGTTTTTGGTCCACCGAGGCCGGGGATGCCGCCTCCGCCACCAAACCCGCAGCAGCCACCACAGAACCAGCAGCAACAGTAGTAGAAATCCTTTGGGTATGTATATACAGAGTCGACTCCAAATTATTTATCCTTATGCTACAGATTTTTCCTATTCAATGTTGGTGCTTTTGTTCCTCCTAAGTTGGCCCCTCTTGCCCCCCCCTTCCCATGAAGAATATTAAGTCTATGCATGCAATATATTTTTGGGTTGCTGAGCCTCAGCATTTGCACTCTTTTTTACCAGTGTCACCAAGCCTTAATAGAAAATATCTTCTTCTTGTTTGGAGACCTATACATTCTTCCTCCTTCTGCATTATGTAATGCCTTAGTGAGAAGTACCTACAAACTTTTTTTTTGAGAAGTGCCTACAAACTTGAAGAGCTACATGGTTAGGTATGACTGTAAAATGCAATACAGTGGATTAATTGTGGTCCTAGGCCAAGTTGTTGGTATTGAAAGGCCTTTTCCCCCCATGTTAGGTGCAAGTGACCTCTTTCTCGGATCTAATGTCTGAGGTTTAGCTTAGTGTTTCTCTGTTGTCTCCAAATTACTCAGTTTGATTATTTCTTAAGGGGAAAAGTCGTTATTGATTTCCAAAATTCTTTGCACTTTCCTGTAACTCATGTGATCCTCCTTTCTCAACCATAAGTATGGGTCACTATCAATTGAGCCAATTTGGCAAAATTCAAAATTCTAAGAAGGATAGTAAATTCTGACATAATCTTGGCATAATATAAGGTTTGTTTGATCGCTAAATAATTAAAGTATGGTGCTTTGAACATTTGTGTTGAGAAATGCAAGTTTTTGAAATTTTGGCGAATTAAGGTGATTAGTTCAATTTCGTTACACAAATGGTGAGAATTACTGTTCATTTCCTAGCAAAAGACATGTTTATTTTGTTTAAATATCTTGAGCTGTCATCTTGATTGTTTCCTAGTTTTAAAGATCTAGATTCTAGACTGGCTTATGGTTTAGGAATTTATGAAGTTTGTTGAAGCACCACAAATTTGAGCTAAAGTGAGATTTGGTGCAATCTAGTATCAGAGGAGTATGCAATCAAAGTAAATGCAAGAGAAACAAAAACCTTTATACAAAATCAATGGAGATAAGAGAAGGGAGGAGGAGACATGCCTTGAGCATAGCTTGTTGTGGAGACTCCATCCAACTGTTGCACAGTGAGAAACTGTGGAATCCTGGCTGGGGTAGAAAAGGAGGGTAGGGAAAATATTTTTTAAAGGTCCACCTTATCAACCTAATTTGCAGTTGTCATAAAGTAGACGTCCTTGGCTGTCTTTTATCCATTTTATTCATGGTGGAGGACGTTCTTCCTAAGTAGTGCCAATATGCCCAAGTCTACTGTAAGTAGTAGTAGGGCGCTCCTAAAACCCAGGCATAATGGAACTATGTAGTCAGAGCCGAGAGGCGACTAAGGAATGCCTAGGCGATGGCCTAGGCGTTTGAGGTGATATTTTATTAAAATAGTATATATAATTCAGAAATATAAGTATATGTCTAAATATCACAAAAAATGCATACATAAAATCAATAAACTTCCTAAATTCATTCATTCCTAAAATCAAACAAATTTAAATAAAATTAACAACAAATCTAAACAAATTTAAACAAAAAATCAAACATGCCAGAGCATGCGGAGGTGGGTTGGGCCCACGAGGCTGGATTGAGGCGATTGAGGTGGAGGCGAGGCAACTTGTGGCCGCCTCCATCGCCTTTGATAACATAGAATGGAAAGAGGCCTGTATCCATTATCTGGCTGCCTATATGTTAGACAAGTCAACAAACTCATCATCTGAACCAACTAGCCAATCATAATACTTTTCATGCTAGTTATTCTGCCCATGAGTTGATATAGCTTCTCCAACTTTCAACAGCAGGCCTTCTACATGACCTATGTTCTTCTACAGTTGCATCTTTAAATCGGTAAAGTACTAAGTAAGTGGTGTACGAATTTCAGGCTCTCTAAAAAAATAAAATGTCGAAAGGATGGTGAGAGTGCCAATATTTATATGCGCTTGATAGAATAAGGCTTTTGCAGATCGAGTTCCATTCTGTATACACTGGTCTCTAGAGTTGTTCTGCATCTTATTGTCAGAGCAGTGTCCTTTGTGGACACTGTTTACTGTATTATGTCATAATATCAAACTTATCTCTTCTGTATCTTGCCTCTTTCAAAAGCTAGAGAATGCACTCTGCTTTCACCATCTTAAAGTGCACCATAAATTAGGTGCTGCTTCTGCCAATAATCTCTTGAAATTTTGGCTGGACCATCCTTCGCTGATTAAAGTTTGCTTTGATTGGCTTTTCCTACCACCATCTAGAGGATGACATCTAGAACAAAGGTACACATCACCACCTTGTAAAGGGTTAGGTGTCAAATTATTGCGTGACCCTTGCTTCTTGTATATTTGAAACTCAAATTATTAGCCAAGGGGTAAGGATTATGATGTTCTTTGGGTTTCTTATCTGTAGTTGAGTTCTTTGTTATTAAAGGTGCATGAGACACTTGTCTAGGTGATGAAGCTAGTCGAGGTCATGGTTGTCAAGGCGTCCAAGGTGACCAAGGCCGTGGCCCACCGCCTCACTACTTAGGCGATAAGGCGAGGCACCTAGGCGAAGCTTAGTTTATATATCTAAGTACATTGCAAGAGAACTATTACCATACATTTTCTACATATAAGTTCTATCTTAGTTAATAGAAAATTTGATATTCACAAATCTTCAACATATACCTATATTGTAAAAAGCAAAAATAGAATAAATGGTAAATAAAAATAAATTAATAAGGAGAAAACTAATAAGAATTTGTGAATACATGTCAATCAATAGACAAATTTTAATATAAAATTTGGTATTCAAATAGTTATTCTCTATATTAAAAGGAAGCATAAATGACACTTTTTTTGGTAAATTATAAGCAAATCAACATAACATTATCATAATTTTCTATCCGTGAATTATCCAAAAGAGACACAAAAATAGTATTAGCTTCAAAAAGTGCACAAAGCAAATATGAATCAATGTCCTTAAGAGGAGGGAAGAGGAATTGACAGGGAGAAGAATCCGAGAGAAAAGGGAAATGGAAGTCTTATCTTCTCTTTCCAATCTTGACATATCATTTGTCAAATTTCTCCAATTTATCCCTGAAATTTTACCCAAATATTAAAATCTACCTCAAAAGGAGTGGATGTCCTACCATGGCAGGCTAGGTAGGCCCAAGGTGGCCTATGTGCACCAAGGCAGCCAGGTGAGTGCCTTAATGGGCTGCTTGCCTAGGCGCCTAGTCGCCTTGGGCGCCTTGGAGCGCCTTGTTGTCTAGGCGACGCCTTGAAAACAATGGTTGAGGTGCCCATGGTCGTAGGCGCCTTTGGGTCAAGTCTTTTTGGCCACATGTGCCTTTTGACTAAGCTCACTCAATCTGCAATGCAAGGTCGGGTCAAAGGTAGACCAAACTCCACACACTCCAACAATTAGCTCATGTGAATATATAAGTTTAGTTACTTTTGATCATAGTTGTCGAGACAACAAGGCAACTTAAGGCGTTCATGGGGAGTCTAAGCGCTTAGGCGACAAGGTGTCTGCTTAGGCATTGCCTAGGCAACATCTTGGCACCTATTTAAAAATCTAAAAAATATATATCCCCAAGAAATTGTTTGAAAGTGCATAGTATCACAATTGCCTTGAAAATAAAAGAGAGATGTACAAGTAATGTCAATGAGTTCTAAAAAAAATCTCTATAAAACCAAAAAGAGAAATAGTCCTCACCAAGATGGTGTGGGCCGCTCTACACACCCAACAAAACAAAAGGGAAGAATTTTGCGAATTCACATTACAAAGAAGCTTCATCTTCTCTCTCTCTCTCTCTCTCTCTCTCTCTCAAATAAAGGAGACCAATCTGTCTACCGCTTTAGCTTCCCATCTAAAGATTTTATTGTTCCTTTCCCCCATATCACCTACAGTGTGGCATGGAGAATAATCCACCAAGTAAGCCTGTGCCTTTTTAGGTTCCAACTTCTGTCCCATTGCTCAATCAGCTGTTGCAGATTCCTTTGCAAATCGATGGCACCATAGGTCCTATTCGCAATCTGTCGCCACACATCGTATGAGTAGGAGCATCTTGCAAAAAGGTGATCAATGTCTCATTCTCCACTCCGCACAAGCAACAAAGGGTGGGTAGATTTTGATGAAAGGAAGTAAGCTTGTCACAAGTCGGCAGTCTCTCGTGGGAGATCCTCCAAATCAGTAACTTCACTTTCAATGGACTATTGGGGTCCAAATCTGAGATGCGAGACTATGGCGCACCCCCTCCATCTGAAATGAAGGTGTAGGCTGACCTAACTGAGAAAGATCCCCCTCTCCCACCTACACCACCACTGGTCCTTTATGTCTGGTTGTAGAGCCCTTTAGTTGAGCCATTCCCTTTAATTTGAGATTCCTTCTGAATGACGGTGCCCATATTCCACCAAATAGGTGGGGATCATAAGTCTGAGAGATAGATGCCAATGGTGCTGGAAACATGGCAAAGAACCTCAGAAGGGATGCCTCCAAGGTAAACTCTCCACACCATCTGCCCATCCAGAAGAGGCACTTCTCCTCGCTTCCCAATTGGACCCTGACACTCGAGGAAATAATATCGTTGCATAACAAAGTGCCCTGCCAGATGGGGGAGATGTTATACTAAGAGGTAGGAGACATTCCAATTCCTCACTCTCCCATAGTACCTCTGTTTGATGACTCGTACTCACAGTCCATCCTCACTTGCCCCTAGCTTCTATAACCACCTGCACAGGAGAGTCAAATTGAATTCTCTAACATTTTTGATACCCATGTCTCTGATGTCCTTACTTTTGGCGACACTATCTCAGGAAATGTCATGTCAACCCCTACTCCTCTCTTTGCTACCATTCTAGAAGAATCTCGCTTGAATTGATTCAATCTTTTTAGCCACCATCTTCGGAATCTGGTAGATAGATAGAAAGCAGGTAGGAAGGATGTCGAGTATCGAGTTGCACAATACCAATCTCCCCCCATAGGACAGTAGCCTCGCCTTCCATCCTGTTAGTCTGGACTCGTACCTTTATATCACAAGCAACCACTCACTACAATGTAGGGTCCCTGGAGACAACGGGCGGCCCAAATAGGAAAAGGGAAAGTCTTCTGTCTAATAGCTCATAATACATGCCAACCTTTCAAGAGCCCTATCCTCCATGTTTACATCCAGTAGGAGGCTCTTACCAAAATTGACTTTAAGACCTCTGACTTCTTTCAGTAACTCAAGCATCAGCTTGGCCATATAGAGATGGACTCCTCCTCTGCTAGGAACAAAATGGTGTCATCTGTATATTGTAAGTGGGTAATGGTAGGACTGCATCTGCCGGCCTGGAAACCTCTGATCAAACTTGCATCCACTGCTCTCACCCACATCTTGCTCAGTGTGTGAGCTACCAGCACAAATAGAAGGGAGACATGGGATCTCCCTGTTGTAGCACTCTTCCACTATGGAAAGACGAGTAGGCCTCCCCTTAATGAGGGCTGAGAATGTGGTGGACGAAGTATCCACCCATCTATGTATCACCAACCATTTTATTCGGTACATTAAATACACATTACCAGTTAACCCTATCATATAGCTTCTCAAAGTCCAATTTCAGAATCACCCCTTTATTATTCTGAGTCTTCATGGCAAAGAGGCATTCATGGGCCACCAGAAAATTTTCCTGAATATGGTTTCCCCTGATGGAGGCTCTTGAAAGCCACTGATCATCTCGTTAATTATTTTGTCTAGTCTCCCTGCCAGCAACTTGGTGATAATCTTATAAGTATCATTCAATAGGCTAATGGGTCTGAAATGTGCTCTTTGTTTTTTAGGGATAAGGACTAACAGCGTTTTGTTGACACCCCCCAAGTGAGCCTTTCTTTCCAGGAACTCTCTTACGATAGCCATAAAGTCCTCGTTCACAATATCCAACACTTCTGGAAGAAAGTAAGTGGGAATTTATCTAGGCTTGGAGCTTTGTCCCCTTCAAGAGGGAAGGCTGTCTAATGAACGTCCTCTTCCGAGAAGCTTTGGGAAAGAGCTTCCCTATCAACGGGTGAGAGTCGGGGAAGAAGGCTCGGTGCAACCACTGGTTTGTTATTGTCTGTCTATGTAAAGAGGTTAGGCGATCGCTTTGACAACTATACTTTTGATACTGAATTTTATTTGAGTTATTTAGGTGTTAAAATTTTACGTGAATTTGATAGGTTCTTAATTTATTTCTCACATCTAAATGGATGAATTTACTAATCTTGTTGATTTTATATATGTGTTGTTGACATATCTAGTGATATACTTATATATCTGATTTATTTAATATATTTTAAAAATGTCATCTTAAATGTCTAGGCTATTGCCTAAGCGTTTGAGGCTAAGGTGACCCCCAGGTTGCCTTAGGTCTCTCTCGCCTCTGATGCAGGCATTGGGGCAGCTTTTTTGGGCCCAAAAAGGTGCCCGCTAAGGTGGGCCAGGCGGTCCAAGGCACCTGCTTGGGCCTTGGGCCATATGGCTCAGCCTTTAACCTAAGCTCACTATGCCTAGGTGCCTTGGGCTGTCTGGCCTAGGCAGAGCCTATAATATCCCTTCAAATTTTTTCGGACCGAGGATCTGCCCCCTTGCAACTGCCTGGCAAGGGTGGGCGTTGTACTCCTGTGACCTAATCACATAGGTCAATCCACGATGCAAAGCTGGGTCACAGGTTGATCAAGCTCTAGAAACTCCTCTCTCTCAATTTTTATATTAAAATCTACATTTTTTTCGTACATTTTACTCCAGTTTTATTTGTTATCTCCCTCCCCTTCCAGCTCTGCTCTTTTCCCCCTCCTCTCCTTTTCACCTGCTTCATCTTGTTTTCTTTACTTTACTGTCAATCAGATCCCCACTAATATTCACATGCTAGAAATAATAGGCACATACTCTCTCTCTCTACTCCCTCTCTTTCTCTTATGAACTTGCTACCTAGGCGGCGCCTAAGTGCTTAGGTGCCCCAGGGACCCAAGCTTGCCTTGTGTTGTCTTATCGCGTTGACAACTATGCCTTTGACTACATAGGCCAAGTTATAAAATTTTTGCAAAGGCCAAGTTATAAAATTGTTGCAAACATCTATATCCAGTACACATTAAACCAAGCACGGTTTAGTTTTGCCCCTCAGTTGCAACCCCTTCTTCTTCTGGGTTTTTTTTTTAATGCGTACTGGCTGGTTTGGGGACCAAACTGGCCAAACCGTCCGGGCACTGGCTGGTACCGGTATGAAACTGCCCAGTACAGTACATACCGGGCGGTTTTGCATACCATGGGAGAAATATGATGGGACAACTGGAGCTGGCTGAATTATGTATAGGCATTGGCTTCTATAGCCCCAGTTTGTTTGTGTATTATTTTTCAGATAATCTATCTTTCTTTTGTAGGGGGGGGGGAATCTGGAGTTGGACATGGCAAATATTCCTAGAATTGGAATTAGTTGATTTGGCTGCACTAACCAACCATGCAGAATAAGGTAAATGGAGGAGGAACGGAGAGTATTGGAATGAGAAGCACAGGAAGTGAAGGGGAAAAGAGACAAAAAAGAGAGTATAAATATTTTGAAACCTACTGGTGTGGGGCTTTGGGGTGGCTTTCGCAGGAAGTTTTTAGTCAGATCAAATTTAGCATGTATATGAATAACCCTGAAAATTGTTTTGGAAAATTTTGGGACTAATTGCAAACAAAGCCCATCCTAATCCCAATCTACCACTCATTGCAATCATGCCTATATGTGCATCTCATTGGGTTATGACTTTTTTTCTGGGAAGTAGATGGTGCCACAAAATCCAGTAGTCTCACAAAGAAGGGAATGCAGAGGCATGCTGGCCTTTGCATTGCAACTTTGTTGATGCTGTTTAGATATTTTTAACTGGATAATTGGGTATGAGCTGTGACATATAGGAGATGAATTCAGATATCAAATGTGCACTCAGACATGTGTCAGACACAAAGCTCTAAAAGCATGACCCAAGTATACAAGAAATGTGTAGATATAGATAATATCTGTACTGATTTATATGTGGATGCAGTAAAACATGATCAGTTTGTAAACGACATAGAAAAGAAAAGTTAAAATATTAATCTTAAAATAAGTGATTTGAAGAATTGTTATAGTGCTGATTTTGAAATCATAAAATCGAGATGAATTGGTGCCAACTTAACCACTTTGAAGATTCTCATCAGATGCTGGTCACATACTGCAGTCAGAAATTTTGGTTATGGGTGCAAATTATATGCAGAATTGATCAGGTATACAACTTTCTATGATATATGATTAGATGAAGAAAATTATGTTGAAATTGCAAAAAGGGATTGCTATTTGACTAGGATGATTTTTGTACGAATCATGGTTGGTACTTCATAGACACCTCAGTGTGGCCATTCAATCATATAATATCTGTACCCCAGGTGAAGAACATATGACATGCAGAGATACCACTTGTCCATTCGATCACTGTTGATGTTCTTGTCAACCACATTGAATCTTATAATGGCAAGCTTTGAATATCCTGTTGATGCCTCTGATTTTCCAGTATAGAATCGTGCAACACTGGTCGTACACATTCCCATAATCTTTTATGGGGTGTTTGGGAGCATTTTTTTTTAAAGACTATTTCTCCTTAAAAAATTATGGTACGCTGATTTTTAACCCAACTTTTAAAATTGATGAAAATCAATCCTGACTGTTTGTCAAAAACATCACAATTTTTAAATTTTAGATAGCCCTATTTGGAAGACAAAGCACATGATCGCCCTCGGAGGCTCCTGCCTCACCGCCGGTTCCTGCTGGGCGCCATCGACGGGTCGCCTCCCTCTCCACCGAGAGGAGTCTCACGTTCTCCTCGTCACCGTCTTCCTTGCGGGAGGTGAACAGGATGGGCCAGCGAGCGAGCTTCATGT